>BQNB010082651.1:0-22895 GCA_026074375.1 Tanacetum coccineum
GAGGACATTGACGAAGGAGTCCTTTAAAACGTTCCCATGCTTCATTAAAGGCTTCGTTTGGTTTTTGATAAAAAGTGATAATCTCATTTCGATAGTAAGTGGTTTTTGAAGGTGGGAAATATTAGTTTATGAATTTTGAAACAAGGTCGTCCCATGTGAGAATTGATCTAGGAGGTTCCTTGTCTAACCAATCTCGGGCTTCACCGTCTAGAGAAAAAGGGAAAAGCAAAAGCTTTACCGAAGTGTTCGGAACTTCGAGATGTCTAAACATTGAAGTGACCTTGTTAAAAAATCGAAGGTGATTATGAGGATCTTGTCTACCCGTAAACTTATTACTTTGCACAAGATTGATTAAAGGTTGTTTAAGCTCGAAATTGTTAGCATTGATCGGTGGAACAACTATAGCATCTTCATATCCCTCGATGGGTGCTTGTAACATTTGGGCCATCGTTCAATTGTCGGCCATTGGAACAGCGTTTTGTTCAACAATTGGTTCAACCGGAAGAGTTTGTTGTTGTCGACGTCTTCGAGATTGCGAACGAGTGCGCATAAAAATAAAAACTCAAAATCAAAAAGCAAAACTTTACACTAATTTTTTTAATTTTTTTTTACAATGAATTTTAACGGTTACACGAAAGAGACTTAAACCAAATAATCAACTACTTCATGATAACTCTTGAAAATTGCTTTTCAAGGTGAGCCATACTTCGTAGAGACACAAATGGCAAGTGTGAAATCTTTGATTACGATTTGGGAACCAACAAGTTCACCGGAAATTGAAATGATAACACCTCCGTTGAGAATGTTATATTTTGGTATTTTTACCAATTGGTGATTTTTTATTTCTTAATTAAAAAGGAAGATTTTTTATATTTCTGATTTTTCTATTTTTTTATCTTTTACTTATACTAAAAAGAAAAGGAAAATATTTTTTTACTTTTTATATTTTATAATTTTTTTGGATTTTTGAATTTTAAAACAAGAATGAAACTTTCGAGGGTGAAAGAATCTTCAAACCAAATCAACAAACGAAAAAACGTAGGAATCTTAAACACTAGTCCCCGGCAACGGCGCCAAAAACTGATTTATAGTTTTATATACCTAAAATATATATACTAATATAACTTTAAGAGCAATTAAGAAAATTCCCTAAGGAAAATTCACTCTCAAAAATATATATAATATAATATATAATATGTATATTAAACCGGGCAAATATGATCACCCGGGTCGTTTCCCCAATGACTAGTGAAATTGAATCCTCGTTTCAGTCCGGATTCTGATTTGAATGAGCAAATGGATGATTTGATTATCTAAAGCAACAATTAAAATGGACAATTAAAAACAATTAAACTAATACGGGAAACAAATAAAATGTGACAATTAAGCAAGTAAACTAATTTTAATCCCTAAAAATGTAAACTAAAATTATAAACCTAAGATAGGACAAAAGAAAATTTTAGGAAAAAGAAAAACATTTTTTGGCTTTTTAGATTAAAAGATATGATTTTTATAAAATTTAAACTAATTAAAACCTTTAAAGATATTAAAACTCTTAAAAATAAAGTCCTAAAAATTCTATAAAAATTACACTAATTTAAAGAAAATGTGCAGAAATTTTCTACAAACAAAAGCCCTAATTTTTATCTTTTTATAAAGGTTTAATTAAACTAATTAAAACCTAACACTAATTATTAATTAAACATATAAAACTAATTAAAAACTAACTTAGGGACTAACTGTGTATTTTTTTATATCAAAACTAAAAAACTATTTTTTTTATATTTTTCTGAAACTTTTTTCTATTTTTTATTGATTTTATAAGATTTTAACTTTCGAAAATGATTAAATTAAAATAAAAAAATTGGAAAAATCTAAAAAATTCAGGAAAAATCTTAGACACTAGCAGGAACACAAGAAAAATAAGAAAATCCAATTTGCTAAACGAATAAGCTCTCAAATGAGCTTATTATGCTACGGCTTATTATATAAAGGGAAATGAAAACGTGTACTAGTATTAAATTGTGAGAGATATGAATGGATGAGCTATTGAAGCAAACTGGTTAAGGCGTATGTGTTGTGTGTGGGTGGTTTTTTCGTTTGGGTTCGAGTGTGGGCAAAAACCCGTTTTTCTATTTTTTTTATTTTTGACTTTTAAGAAAAACTAAATACTATGTATTAAAAAGGACACTAAAATAAGCTTTTTTAATAAAAGGGGCTTAAGCTAAAACTAAGTAATAAGCTCTAAAATAGCTTATCAAAGCTGATGTCACAGTAAGTAAGGTTTTGGGCTTATTCTTACTTAAACAACTATAAACAGCTCAAATTAAGCTCAAATCTAAAAAGAAAAAGTGTTCTCAAAAGCTTATAAGTTGCTTAATCTAAAAATGAAAAGAAATAAGAGCTGGAAACACATTAAAGCAACTGAAAATGATGATGAAAATGCTAAACTTAATAAGGACACTTAAAGGCACAAAATCCAATTAAGCTAAAAACCTTAAAAAGTCAAACTGGACTCTAAAACTTTGAGGTCTTATTAAACTACTTATAATCTATCTGTATAAGCTATAAAATCTAGAGTCATAAGCTAAATTAACAAATTAAGATTCTAAAATTCCTAAGTACTGTTTTTGGCTTTTATGGTTTTTAGAGTGACTTTTTTCAGCAGAATTAAGCTAGGTAAATAAGCTAGAAAATGTAAATTAAGACTTAATCTATATTAAGCTATAACTAATCTAACTCCTATTTGAACCTAAGCACCTAAGACTTACTTTTACTTAACTACAAATTAGGCTAAAAGTGACAGCAGTACTAACTTCTTGTTAGTACTGGTGCACTTTGCACAAGTGCAAATCAAAAATGCAGGTTTCCTAAGGGAAATCCTTGCACTTAGAAAACATCAAGTAGAGTGTAACAAGCATGAATGCAAGATCAGATCTAAGCCTTTGAGGGCTTAGATCAAATTTTCACAAGCTAAAGGTTTAAGACAAAATGCCCTGGTGCTGGCACTCTTATATTAAGCTCAAACTTCTAATTTCCAAATCTATTTTATGAAAACTCATTTCCTAATGTTTATAACTAAATTCAAAGTTGTCTCAAAAGGTTTTGCACAAAACTTTTGACTTTAGATGGTCAAACTTGCTTATGCCAAACACCCCTTTACCACTTTGACAGATTTGACATTAAACTTAAATTGCTAATCTAATTAACAAGCATTAACTACCAGATTATTTTTAGCTTATAACAACCCCAACTAACATGAATTAACAACTAATTAAACATTAATCTAAGATTCAAACTAATTTCTACTATTTTTGGATTTTTGAGGTTTTTAAAATACTTATATTAAAGACTAAGGTCTAAACTATTTTAATCAAAACAGGATAAGCAACTATGAATTATTTAGCTAGGTTAAGACACAATTAGCACTAATATGCAAAAAGAATAGCAAATAAGCAATAATAAAGCATATAAGCTATAACTAAGCAGTTTAAACTGAAATTAGAGAACAGGAAAAAAGTGTAACTTACTATAACCTTTAGCTAAACAAAAGGCACATTATAAGGCAGCTACAAGCTCCCTAGCTTATTAATAAGCTAGGGTAATAGTCCTTGGGGATCCTTCCATTTTAGATCCCCCTTCCATAAGCTCATAAATCCAAATCCAAAGGTAAATAGATCTTTTAAGCTGATTTTACAGGATTAAAGTATGATTAAGGTGAGTTGAGCTCCATAATAAGCTTATAGACTTATTAGAGCTGATTTTTAGCTTATAAGGGCTTATTGAGTTTTAGCTTAATATCAAATAAGAAAAATTAGAGCTTATGATTTAAAGAGATTTTGAGAGATTAAAAATAACTGAATTTCATTAATAAAAAGTTTGCTTACAATACTCAAAAGGAAAATTACAAATTTTAAGCTAGGAATTGAAATTTAAGCTAAAACTAAATCTAGGCTACGTTGTGTGTGTGAAGAGTGAGGCTCTATTTATAGCCATATGGTGAAGCTTCCAGACCCTCTTGCCTTGCTCTCTAATCTTTCAATCTCATCCCTTGAATCCTCTAATCATTTCCAAATGATTAATAGCCGTTTGATCAAATTGTGGACACCTGAAGATTGCCAGCGTGTCATTCCCTTTTGGATGTCATTGTGCTTCTTTTGTGAGTGTTTAGCAATTAAACCATATGATTTGGGCTCTTCTCTCCATTATTGACGTGGCCTCATCTTGAGCTTAAGCTAATGAATCCCTTGGAAAGACTGATTTGACCCTTGCCTTGCACTTATGAGCTCCTTAATTGTCCAAATTGCCCATTGAAAACGGGATTCGCGCGCTTTTTATAACTGAAAACGGGTTAATTCAGTTTGAACTTTGCTCTATTGACATAATTGGCCCTTGTCATTTGTTTTTCCTTTTCTAGTTATAAAGAACTTTTAGAAATTGCAAGTTCAGTCCTTGTGGTTAATGAAAAGGGAAATGGGCTAGGGATTTGGGCTTATGGTCATGGACTTGGATCCAGGTAAGGCCCATTTGGGTTTAGGAGCTTATGATTTTTCTAAAAGTTGAGGGGCTTTAAGTGAATATTTAGGTCTTGTCTTCTTGTGTTGACTTTTGTAGACCATGACGTTGACTTTCTTTTGACTGGATTTGACTGAGCGCTTGACTTTTTTGCTTCGGCTTTTTTTTTTTTTGGGGTTTCTTTGGCTTTCTTTTTGTACTCTTTCTAATGTGCTTGCCGTTTTTACTGTTTTTCTTGTGATTTTTGATATATCGTACCTGCACACACAAACACAGAAATACAAGCATATTTTTGCCATGTTTGGTCTGTTTTTGGGTTTTAATTGGGTTATTTGAGGTATTAACGGATATGTGTATTTTAACACTTATCAAATTCCCAAACTAACGATTGGTGTGTCCTCAGCAATATCACATGCCTTATACCATAATACTCGAAACTTCCCAACTAAACCTTTCAAACAGTAGCAAAGATTTTTTTTTGAGAGAGCTTAAGAGATTCAAAGCTATAAAAAACGATTTCCTCATTTTACAAGAATTTTTCTCTTTTTATGATTTTTTTTCTTGATAACTAGCACCCACATCTAACTACAACTTATTTGTGTTGACATAAATGTATGTTTTCATTACCTTATTGTAACTTTAAGGATCATAGAACAAAATGACAAGTAAGTGTCTAAAAGATATTTTTTTTTTTTTTTTTTCTATCCATCCCGATTTTTCACTTTTCCCATGCTAAGCTTAAAAACAAGATCACTATTGATTACGAACTAAGATGCTAAGACTACTTATAATTACAACTTGTGAATTCCTCTTCCCGACATAAATCATATATTTAGGTGTGTGTGTTCAAATTAATTTAAACCAGTAACCCATATTAGATTGTTGAAATCCGATCAAGCTTTACACATGGGCCTTTTGGGCAAATATGTTATTCACTTAGTAGAATCACAACTCAAAGCAAACAAAAACCTCCTTAGCTAAGACATCGTTGGTTCACTTATCCCATGAATAACTTTCTTCTCTAGCAATCCCACCGTCATGGGTAAGTGCTAAGGTTTGACACCTCCATCGGAGAATACTAATCGAAAAACGCATCGATACTTCGATGAAAAAGCCTTGTAGCTTTTGCAAACCTTAGTTCAAAAGCATACCTTGGTTTTGAAAAATGAAATTTTTTACTATTTAATTTTTCTAACTTTGCAACATTTTTTATTTATATTTACATTATTAGGCTTAGGATCGGTATCACTTTTCTTTGACTATCACATCGGCAACGCGCGACAAAGAGTCTCGCTATACTTATTATGATTACAACCTAAATATACATCTCCATACTTTCTTTCGATGTCACATCGGGAGCGACCGACAAATGCCCATGTACTTTATTGCAATGGAGTTTGTATATTAATTATTAACACTAAAGATTTATAACTTGCATCATTTTTTTTTTCTTATTTATTTTTTATTTTTTATTTATTTTTTGCAAATAAAAAAAATTCGTTTTAGAAAACCAAAGTATAAACTTGAACTAAAATTCTTATTTACAAATGATATCGACTTCATCGATAAAGCTTTTTCTCTAAATATTTTGATTAGACTTTTAAGAGTAAACACTATTTGTAGGAAAATTAAAGAGAACACGTATAATTAATCAGTTGTAAGAACTCGGGGAAGAAAAATGACAATGGTATTATTATACAGCCTTTAAGTTTTCAAATAAAAACTTTGTTTAGCATCCTAATTCGTAACTAATATTATCATCTCTTATTCTTTGCAAAAGAAATTCGCAAATACTTAGCCTATATAAAATCCAACTCGACATATTTAAAATCTACTTGAGATTAGCACAAGTTTTCATTTACTAATGATTTCAAGTCTAGCATGTTTAAAGTCTACATGAGACTAGCACAAAAACTCTATCATTATTGTTAAGGGAGGAAAGCTAGAACTCTACACGTTTGATCGGGTCAAAAATTACTTTCTATTCTTACCAACGGAAAACCTACATTTTTGTCTTAAAATTTTTTTATATTATATTTATGACTAAAAATTTAAAATTTTTGCTATTTTTGTGGGAAAACGGGTACGTGAGAACAAAACAATAAGCAAGCAACATCAAATCGATAGATTCCCTTCCCCAAACTAAAACGAAACATTGTCCTCAATGTTTAAAGTCGGGTCTCTACGAAAATTTAAGCCGTTTATGAATTATGCAAAGATAAACGTGAATCGATAAGATGAAATGATATCGGATCTCCCCAAACTAATTTCACACAAAGGATGAGAAGCTCGAGTAGAACGGGATAAATCAACCGGACACGAGAGGTTTCAAAAGAATTTGTTAGGTTGATCCTATAAAAAACCAGCAAACAACAAACAAGCAACAAACATCGAGAAATCGGAAAGAGTACAAACCTCTCTCAACACAACACATTAGATAAAAATAGAAAGAAAATAGAAAGGATAAGCATGGTGTGATCTCCCATGAAGCGGCTTGTTTTTGTTCACCGAGTCGCAAGCTCGACTCGATCCCTGAATTTAGTTGTCCTTAGGGAAAGTCTGGAGGTCCGAAATAACAAATGGTGGTGTATCCCCTCCATAATAGTGCTAAGACGGTGGGCAATTGACTTGAAATTTGAACCATCGTGCATGAGACAATTTGGTCGGGGCATTGTGATAAACTTCGGTGATTTGTGGAAAGGTATGGACATCGGGGATTTGAGCTTTTCGGAGAAAATCTTTAATCGGGAGTTGAAAAGTAAGACTTGATCACCAACATTGAAGATTCGGTTCTTTATCTTGGAATCGTGTAGTTTCTTTGTCTTCTCCTTGTAGATTAGCGAATTCTCATAAGCTTGATCACGAAGCTCGCTAAGTTCATTGAGTTGGAGCTTTCGATGATCGCCCGCGGTCTTTAAATCGAAGTTGGCATGCTTAAGAGCCCAATATGCTTTGTGTTCTAGTTCGACGGGTAAGTGACATGCTTTTCCATAGACTAACTTGTACGGAGTACATCCAATTGGAGTCTTGTAAGCGGTCCTAAAAGCCCATAATGCATCATCTAGTTTGTCGGACCATGAGCAAGTTTTCTCCTACCGTTCTCTCCAAAATTCTTTTGAGACCTCGATTTGTGACTTCAACTTGACCACTCGTTTGAGGGTGGTAAGGAGTCGAAAGACGATGGGTGACATCATATTTTGACATGACTTTTGCAAACTTATCGTTACAAAAATGGGTCCCACGATCGCTTATGATCGCTCTAGGAGCACCGAATCGGGAGAAAAGGGATTTTAAAAACTTAACAACTACTCTAGCATCGTTGGTGGGGAGCGCTTTCGCTTCAACCCATTTGGAAAGATAATCGACGGCTACTAGAATATATTTGTTTCCTCTAGACGACGGAAAAGGTCCCATAAAGTCGATACCCCATACATCAAAATTTTTACAAACTTGGATTGCATTTTGAGGCATCTCATCACGTTGAGAGATTTTGCCTTGTCTTTGACATGCATCACAAGATTTGATCAATTCGTAGGCATCCTTATAAATCGTAGGCCAAAAGAAACCTGCATCAAATACTTTCCGAGCTGTGATATTAGCACTATGATGGCCCCCGGTGGGTCCTTCATGACAAGCCTTGAGAATATCAAGAGCTTTTTGGCCAAATACACATCTACGGATGATTTGATCCGCACATGTTCGAAAAAGAAAAAGGATCATCCCAAAAGTAATGCTTTATATCCTTGAAAAACTTCCTCTTTTGTTCGTTGGCATTCCTTTGATTAGAAAATTCCCCGCATAGTAATTTGCTATATCGGCAAAAAAAAAAAAAAAAAAAAAAACCACGGGATATTTTGGTCATCATGAGAAGTCACCGTATTCAACGTTTCAAGAGGAAAAGTTTCATTAATCTCCTTAGGATCAAAAACATTCTCATATGGGTTTTCAAGACGAGAGAGGTGATCGGCTGCATAGTTTTCAGCTCCCTTGGTATCGATAACTTTGAAATCAAATTCCTGAAGAAGTAAGACCCATCGTAGCAATCGTGCTTTGGCGTCTTTCTTGTTGAAAAGGTATTTCAATGCGGAATGGTCTGTGTAAACAACACTTTTGTTCATGATTAGATATGATCGAAACTTCTCAAACGCGTAAACAACTGCAAGCATCTCTTTTTCCGTTGTTGTGTAGTTTGATTCTGCTTCTGTCATGGTCTTACTTGCATAATGAATTGGTCGGAAATGCTTCTCAATTCTTTGTCCTAAGACCGCACCTATTGCATAATCACTTGCATCGCACATGATTTCAAAAGGTTGGTCCCAATTCGGAGCAATGAGAATTGGAGCTTCAGTTAACTTCTTTTTCAATGTTTGAAAGGCAAGAATGCAATCTTCCGAGAAAATGAAAGGAGTGTTCTTCTCTAAGAGATGGGTCATGGGTCGAGAGATTTTGGAAAAGTCTTTGATAAATCTTTGATAGAATCCAGCATGCCCGAGAAAACTTCTGATTCCTTTGACGGTCGTTGGGTGAGGAAGCTTTGAAATTACATCAACTTTGGCCTTATCGACTTCAATTCCTTTTCTAGAGATCTTATGTCCTAAAACAATGCCTTCTTTAACCATGAAATGGCTCTTTTCCCAATTTAGTGCTAATTTGGTGTCTTCACACCTGTGAGGCATTTTGTCTAAAATTTTTGGCTAAAAAAGGGGGGCACGAGGGAAAAAGAATCTCCAGAAAACTGAAAAATCGTCCATTAAAGACTTCCATCATTTTTTCTTTCATGTACGTGGAAAATGGATCATACAACGTTGAAAGTTCCGGGTGCATTGCTCATATCCGAACGGCATACGCGGTAACGCGAAAGTTCCGTATGGGCACGTGAAAGTAGTGTTCTCTTGATCTTTAGGGTCGCCCGAGTAATAATGGTACTCGTAGGATCGGTATAAAATCAAAGCACATACAAAGTCGGTGGGTAAAGTAAAACTTTTTTTTCCCCCCCCCAACCCCCCCCCCCCATCCCCCATAATTTGACACAAAACATTTTCGGCGACACCGGTTGGTTTGGAAATTGTACGGTCGGCTAATTCTAATACCATTTTTGTTTCAGTTAGGCCCGGGAGTTGAAGCTTTTTCTTAAATGGATAAAGGCATGAGGGTTGATATACATGCACCTAATTCGGCCAAGGGCTAAGTAACTATCGAACTCCGGAAATAATCACATGGAATGAGAATTCGACGGGTCAATACTAGGCTTCATTTTTAGGACAAACGCACTACAATTTTTCAATAACGGTTTCGGTTATTGTCGATCAATCTTGTCTTGTTATTTAACATCTTTTTAAACATCGACGTAAACTTGCAATGGATGAGAGCATCAGCAAAACTAAGCTCAAAATGAAGGTTTCGAAAGATTTCATAAACTTTAAAGAAAGAATGTCATCTTTTTCTCGAATCTTTTGTTTGTTGAGTCTTGACGGGTAAGGTAAATTAGGTTTGGCTTTGTTAGCAACGAAAGAAGGTTCTTCGATTGGTTCTTTGTCTTTGGTTTGTTCTTGGACGAATGGAGGAGGTTGGATGTCTTCGGTGCTCGGTAGCTCCGTATCCTTTGTCACTCACTTTCCTTTTCCATCCGGCGGTGGAATCGGAGGTCCAGTATGAAACACCAATACGAGTGGTAAATTGCCTTGGCTTCATTACTAGGATTTGGAATGGTATTAACTGGTAAGTACTTGACCTTAAGGTTGATTGGTGTGATAGCTTTGCATGAAACTGAGCATCATTTTCTAAAAATCATTTTTGCTTCTTTTGAGAATCATTGTAAACTCTTTGAAAATCATTTTGGTTTCTTTGAAAATTATCTAACTTCATTTGTAAGTTATTCATATTGAATCTTTTGCTTTAGCATAACTTTCAAAATCTGTTTTAGACACTCCTTGAATTTGTGAAAACGGGAGGTAAAGCTTGATTAACCAAAGGTTGATTTGTTGGTGGTTGGTAAACTTGATTTTGGTTGTTTGGACGGTTTTGGTTGAAATTTCCTCCACGGTTTTGATTCGAATTGAAATTGTTTCCTTGGTAACGGTTTTGGTTGTTTTGAACATTTGGTTGGTTGAACCGGTGGTTCTCATTTGGTCTGCCAAATTAGGAGGATTCCTTTGAACAAAATTGCCAACGGTGGCGGTTTGTTGAAATTGTTGAATGTTATCTTGAAAAACAGGAAAATCGTTCCTAGTTAACGGACAATTGTTGAAATTATGGTTTGAACCACATGTGACACAAACTTCCTCGACTGCTTTGACGGTAGCAGGAGTCGTAGCATTCTTTTCACTAATCGCTTTCTCTAAACGGCTCATTCGAATATTCATTTTGTCTTCAAGTAAGGCTGCCAGTTGTTGAATCTCAAAAGAATTATCGGAAGGTGAAGAAGTAGAAGATGGAGCATTCGTAATCGCTCTTGAATCATTTGGACGACTTCTTGAGTAACGCACTTTTGATTTACTTTCGATTATGGCTAAACCATCACGAGGCATTTTGTCTAAAAAATTGCCACCCGCGGCGGAATCTAAGGCATCTTGATCGTTTGAATTCAAAGAATTGTAAAAAGTATCGAGTTGGTGTAGTTCCGAAAAGCCATGGTGAGGACATTGACGAAGGAGTCTTTAAACCGTTCCCATGTTCAGTGAAGGTTTCATTTGTTCTTGGAAAAAATGGTGATTTTGTTTCGGAAGGTAAGTTGTTTTTTGATGATGGGGAAGAATTGGTTTATGAAATTTTGAAACAAGGTCGTTCCATGTGGAAAGTTGATCTAGGAGGTTCCTTGTCTACCCAATTCGGGCTTCACCGTCTAGAGGAAAAAGGAAACAGCAAAGCTTAATCGATGTGTTCGGAACCTTCGGGATGTCTAAACGTTGAAGTGACCTTGTTAAAAAATCGAAGGTGATTATGAGGGTCTTGTCTACCCGTAAACTTATTACTTTGCACAAGATTGATTAAAGGTTGTTTAAGCTCGAAATTGTTTGCATTAATTGGTGGAACAACTATAGCATCTTCATACCCCTCGATGGGTGCTTGTAACATTTGGGCCATGTTCGATTATCGGCCATTGGTACAACGTTTTGTTCAACAATTGGATCTTCTAAAGCATAATTTTTCAACACAACATGATGAGTTTGTTGTTGTAGACGTCTTCGAGATTGCGAACGAGTGCGCATAAAAAGAAAAACTAAAAATCAAAAAAAGCAAAACTTTACACTAATTTTTTTTTTACAATGAATTTTAACGGTTACACGGAAGAGACTTAAACCAAATAATCAACTACTTCACGGTAGCTCTTGAAAATTGCTTTTCAAGGTGAGCCGTACTTCGTAGAGACACAAATGGCAAGTGTTAAATCTTTAGTTCGATTTGGGAACCAACAAGTTCACTGGAAATTGAAATGATAATACATCCGTTGAGAATATTATATTTTGGTATTTTTACCAATTGATGACTTTTATTTCTTTAATTAAAAGGAATTTTTTTTTCTATTTTTTATATCTTTTACTTATACTAAAAAGAAAAGGAAAATATTTTTTAATTTTTTTATATTTATTGATTTTTTTGGATCTTTTGAATTATAAACAATAATGAAACTTTCGAGGGTGAAAGGATCTTCAAACCAAATAAACTAAAAACGAAGGAATCTTAAACACTAATCCCCGGCAGCGGCGCCAAAAACTTGATAGCAGTTTTATATACCTAAAATATATCACAATATAATATAAACCTAAGAGCAATTAAGAAAATTACCAAGTTACCCTTGGTAGAATTCACTCTCAAAAATATATATAATATAATATATAATACGTATATTAAACCGGGCAAATATGATCACCCGGGTCGTGTCCCTAATGACTAGTGAAATTGAAACCTTTTTTAAGTCCGGATTATGATTTGAATAAGAAAATAGATGATTTGATAAGCTATAACTACTAAAAAAAACAATTAAAATGGAAAATTAAAGGTACTAAACAATTAAACAAATACGAGAAACAATTAAAAACGCGACAATTAAGAAGTAAACTAGTTTAACCCTAGGTATTAAAATGGAGTGTGGGCAAACCCTTTTGCGACAATTAAGCAAGGAACAATTAAAACGAGTTGGTGGCATACCCTTTAGCTATTTTTTCTATTTTTGACTTTTAAGAAAAACTAAATACTAGGTATTATAAGGACACTAAAAAGGCTTTTTTAATAAATGGGGCTTAAGTAATAACTAGTAAATAAGCTCTAAAACAGCTTATCAAAAGCTGTGTCACAGTAATTAAGGTTTTGGGCTTATTCTTACTTAAACAACTATAAACAGCTCAAACTAAGCTCAAATCTAAAAAGGAAAAGTGTTCTAAAAAGCTTATAAGTTGCTTAATCTAAAAATGAAAAGAAATAAGAGCTGGAAACACATTAAAGCAACTGAAAATGATGATGAAAATGCTAAACTTAGTAAGGACACTTAAAGGCACAAAATCCAATTAAGCTAAAAACCTTAAAAAGCTAAAATGGACTCTAAAACTTTGAGGTCTTATTAAACTACTTATAATCTATCTGTATAAGCTATAAAATCTAGAGTCATAAGCTAATTTAACAAATTAAGATTCTAAAATTCCTAAGTACTGTTTTGGCTTTTATGGTTTTTAGAGTGACTTTTTTCAGCAGAATTAAGCTAGGTAAATAAGCTAGAAAATGTAAATTAAGACTTAATCTATATTAAGCTATAACTAATCTAACTCCTATTTGAACCTAAGCACCTAAGACTTACTTTTACTTAACTACAAATTAGGCTAAAAGTGACAGCAGTACTAACTTCTTGTTAGTACTAGTGCACTTTGCACAAGTGCAAATCAAAAGTGCAGGTTTCCTAAGGGAAATCCTTGCACTTAGAAACACTCAAGTAGAGTGTACAAGTAAAATGCAAGCAAGATCTAAGCCTTTGAGGGCTTAGATTAAATTTTCACAAGCTAAAGGTTTAAGACAAAATGCCCTGGTGCTGGCACTTTTATAATTAGCTCAAACCTTCTAAATTTCAAATCTATTTTATGAAAATTATTTCCTATGTTCTCATAAATTAAATTCAAAGCTGTCTTAAAAGGTTTTGCACAAAAGTTTTGGTTTTAGATGGTTCAAACTTGCTTATGCCAAAAGCATACCACCCCCACACGCAGTCTCTCCCACAATCTTTCTGCATCCCATGCTCTCCCTCTGTATATGACCTTGAACTCGTTATCATTGCATGACAGCCCAATGCTCAATATCTTATAGTCACAGTAGCTTAATTATAGTAATAAGATCCGATAGCACTACTATGTTCTAGCTGTTTTGAGTCTGACCTCTCTCAGCTTAACTACCTCTCCAACACCATGAATTAAAACTAATTCATTCTAGCTGAGCTAGAATGTATAGATTAACGTATTTTAAACCTTAGAAGATCCAAAATATTAGATAGAAACATAGAGTGTTGTGTATAGTCTTATTTTTGTAGATTAGAGTTAAGTGTAAATGATGTTAGAGTTATAATAGTAAAACTTTTTTATATGAATTTATTTTCTTTTTTATATTAAAAGCCGTTATTAATTTGGTTCCTTTAACTTATAATTTTATGTGTGTAGTTAGAGTATAATATGAATAACTGAAGTTTTATTGTGTCAGAAGCTCTACACACTTTTGCCTCGCGCCTCCGTAAGCCTAGTTCTCCTAGCATCACAACACATTCAGCTCTGCACCTATTATATCGCCTCAACAAGAACCTAAGACAAATAAGCATCAATCTAGCCCCATATAAGCTCAATAACTATGCCATAGTTTAAACTGAAATTTAGAGAAAAAAGAAAAAGATGAAACTTACTTTAACCTTTAGCAAAAACAAAAGGGGATCATTAGGGCAGCTACAAGCTCCCTAGCTTATTATTTAAGCTTCTAGGGTAATAGTCCTTGGGGTTCCTTCATTTTAGATCCCCTTCCATAAGCTCATACATCCAAATGCAAGGTAAACAGATCTTTTAAATTGTTTTTTTACAGGATTTAAAGTATGATTAAGTGAGTTGAGAGCTCCATAATAAGTTATAGACTTATTTAAGCTGATTTTTAGCTTATAAAGGGCTCTTATTTGACGTTTGAGTTTAATATCAAATAAGAAAATTTTAGAGCTTATGATTTAAAGAGATTTTGAGAGATTAAAAATAACTGAATTTCATTAATAAAAAGTTTGCTTATAATACTCAAAAGGAAAATTACAAATTTTAAGCTAGGAATTGAAATTTAAGCTAAAACTAAATCTAGGCTACGTCTGTGTGTGTGAAGAGTGAGGCTCTATTTATAGCCATTTGGTGAAGCTTCCAGACCCTCTTGCCTTGCTCTCCAATCTTTCAATCTCATCCCTTGAATCCTCTAATCATTTCCAAATGATTAATAGCCGTTTGATCAAATTGTGGACACCTGAAGATTGCCAGCGTGTCATTCCCTTTTGGATGTCATTGTGCTTCTTTTGAGAAGTGTATTAGACAAAAAATCCCATAATGATTTTGTGCTATTTAAATTATTGACGTGGCCTCATTCTTAAGATTAGCTAATGAATCCCTTGGAAAGACTGATTTGACCCTTGCCTTGCACTTATGAGCTCCTTAATTGTCCAAATTGCCCATTGATTTTGATTTGCCCCTTGTTTTACCCATGGTTAATGTTGGGGACGATGGGTGAATAGTAAATGGGATTCGCGCGTTTTTTATAACTGAAAACGGGTTAATTCAGTTTGAACTTTGCTCTATTTACATAATTGGCCCTTGTCTTTGTTATTCCTTTTCTAGTTATAAAGAACTTTTAGAAATTGAAAGTTCAGTCCTTGTGGTTATGAAAGGGAAATGGGGCTAGGATTTGGGACTTTATGGTCATGGACTTGGATCCGGGTAAGGCCCATTTGGGTTTAGGGACCATTTATGAATTTTTCTGAAAGTTGAGGGGCTTAAGTGGAATATTTAGGGTCTTGTCTTCTTGTGGTTGACTTCTGTTGACCATGAGTTGACTTTTCTTTGACTGGATTTGACTGAGGCTTGACTTTTCTGGCTTCGGCTTTGATTCTTTGGCTTCCTTTTTTTGTACTCTTCAGATGTGCTTACCCGTTTTTGACTGTTTTCTTGTGATTTTTGATATATCCGTACCTGCACACACAAAACATAAATACAAGCATATTTTTGCCATTTTTGGTCTGTTTCGGGTTTGATTGGGTTATTTTAGGTATTAACGGATTTGTGTATTTAACACTTATCACCCCCCGTCAGGGGGGTTTCGGTGGAGGGCGAAAGACGAAAAGCCCCCAACGATTTATGAACCAAACGGGCCGCTGCGAAGAAGACGATGCTCGGGGAGTAGCGTGATATGTAGCTAATTGAACTGCATGAAGAAGCTGCAAGAAGCAAGTTCCCCTACGGGTTTATTGCTTTGATATTGCTAGATTTTCTCTGGGGTCACTGTTCCAAGCTCTGAGTGAAGCCCCAAAATGGCGTACCTCAGGCATTGAACCTTGGGAAGTGACCCGCATAGAAAATGCTTAACCGTATAAAACTGTCATAGAGGAGAGAGTGTTCCCCCTTCTTCTAGGTTGCTATCCCAAGATGCCATTCGGCATCTTCTTAGCAGCAAGTCAAGATAGATAAGACGGCATTGATTAGACAAGGCATCATGAGTCCCATTCGGGGCGGGGGAAGACTTGGTGCTCCTCTGGTGCAACTACCTCTTGTCCGCTTCCCTGGGGAGTGTGACCCCGGTAAACGCTGCCATACTGACGGATGCGGGCTCTCCATACCCTGGATGGAGGTAAGCAGCGGGAGATATCTGATTTATCAGTTTCTTCTTCCCTTGCTCACCTCCCAAGGGAGGTGAGCAGAAGTGAGGGAGGCCCTCGTTAGATCCCCTGTCTGGGTTTATGTTCAGGAGCTGGATATGACGATGTTGTTTTTGGATAACATCATCGACTAAATAAGAGCTTTTAAACCTTGTTTAAAAGAGGCCCATGTGGGTGACCCTTCAGAGGTTGCAAAAAGACAGAATGTCTGAGGGCAACTTGCTTTATCCTGCTTTTTGTTTCGTTAAAAAGGTCGACCCTTATATCATTTATTTGATTTGAATCAAAAAATGTCGGGTCGTTAAAAAGCCCCTTGTTTTGTGTGATTACTGTTTTGAGGGGAGGATCAACAACAATAAATCCGGGATCAACAAGAAGAAATCCAGTAAGACTAAAGCAATAACTCCCTTCGGTGTCAGGCTTCTTACTACTGTTTACTTAATACGGTTAAGCATTTTCTATGCGGGTCACTTCCCAAGGTTCAAATGCTCTGAGGTTACGCCTTTTTGGGGCTTCACTCAGAGCTTGGAACCGTGACCCCAGAGAAAATCTAGCAATATAAAAGCAATAAACCCGTAGGAGAACTTGCTTCTTATTGCTTCTTCCTGTAGTTCAATTAGCTACATATCATGCTACTTCACGCTACTTCCCGAGCAGCGCTCTTCCAGCGGCCCGGCTTAGTTTATAAATTGTTGGGGGCTTTTCGTCTTTGCCCCCCCAAACCCCCTGGCGTGGGGCTTCCTATTTGATTTATCGTAGGCGGGTCACCTGGGGGGGGCCCCCCTTTGCTTAGATGAACAAACACACTATCGTGGTTCATTACCAGACCCCTGGAGGGGGAAGGAACCCTTAAGCTTCTTTTGCCACGGAAAGCACCCTTCCTGCCATTAGCCGTACAGGCTTACTCCACGAGCACAGGCGCTCTTCCTTTTATGTTCTTTTTGGGCTCCATCCTCCCTTAATAGGTGGGCGCCAAAGACCACGCTTTTAGATTACTAAATAGCTAGTATCAACTATAATTCCCTTTTTCTTAAGAAGATAACATTAGCATCTCATAATACATACTTTCAGAATGTCATTATGTGAAAACAATGAAACTATCTACTAGGTTGCTATCCCAAGACGCCATACAATGATGGGCAAATGTATTTTTTCTTAGGCTTAAAAGTTTCTCAAAATCCCGGAGGCATTTTTATTAATCAATAAAATTTGCTCTTGAAATATAAAGAAATTTGGGATGGTGGATTGTGTGACCCTGTTGATACACCCATGGTGGATCGACTCAAACTGGATGAGGACCCCTTAGTGATTCCAGTTGAACAGACTTGATTTTGTAGTATGGTCGGCTCCCTAATGTATCTCACTGCCTTGCAGGACCAGTCCATTGTATTCGTTGTACTGCTTGTGTGCTAAGGTTATCAGGCTTCTGCCTACCAAAAAGACCTTGAAGTTCTTAAAACGGTGTCTTTTGGTATCTAGAGGAAACCATTAGATTGGGGTCTTTGCTATCAAAGACACCGCTATGGCAGTAACGGCTATGAATATGCGGACCATGCAGGCTGTCAAGATCACACGGAAGATGTACGCAGGATATCATTTTTTTTATTTAGTGCTAAGTTCATTGGAGATTAAAATTAGTCGCTGGTCATCAAAGAAATAGAAGAGCCTACGATCTCCTACAACAGAGGCTGAATTACATAGCCATTTCTGGTTTGTTGTGCTCAAGATATTTAGATGAGATAACAGCTATAGACTAGGATTTGTCTTTACATACAATCATGTACCTCTGTATTATGACAACAAAAGTGCCATAGCCCTCTGCTGCAACAATGTCCAACACTCTCGGTCTGAACACATCGACATCCGACATCATTTCATTAGAGAACAAGTAGAGAATGGAGTAGTTGAACTGTATTTTGTAAGGACAGAGTATCAACTGGCAGACATCTTCACTAAGGCATTGCCCAGAGAGCGATTCGAATTCATTCTCCTACGGCTTGGCATGAAGTGTATAAAGCCTGAGACACTCAAACGTCTTTAGGATGACAAGGATGAGTAATGGATTTGCTTCATGTATCCTATGTAAATATGTACATATTTAAAACAAAAAACAAAATACAAAAATATAAAACCTACCAAAACCATAAAAATCAGAAAATTGAAAATACCAAAAATAGTTTTCAAGACATGTCTTTCGTTTATCGATAACATTTACAGACCTAGAAATGTCATTCAATAATGACACGGGTCTTTAAATGAAGCTCGAATGGAATTTCAATCTATTCAAAACAAGTCTTTATGGCTTACAGTTATTTCAGACTGCAACCCGTTTTTCAAAATGAGGAAAGCATGTCGACTAAAAGACGACTGTTCCTGACAACGGAGATTAAGTTCTCCCGGGCATGGATTACTTCATATCCATGCACCCTCGATCAAATGTACGCTTCAGTGCATTATTTCTTGATACAAAAGAGAAGTCTTCTTTCTAACCAAATAATTTTTATTCTATGATTCTTTAAAAGTTATTTGTGGTAACCACAGTGGTAAAAGTGTTGTTTGAAAATCAATTAGTTCTGGATTTCTCATAAAAATTTGACACTCAATCAATGACTACCACTCTTTCAATAGAAAACGGGTCATCGATTGAGGGGGGGAGTGTTTTTCAAATTTTATGACATCAAACAGACGTATTAAATAATCCTATACTTAAACGGAAATGGTTTTGTATTTAAATGGGGTTATAATTTAAAGGGGAGTTAATATATTCTAACTCAAAGAGCCAAATGTGTCATTAGTTAGAAAGATTAGGTACTTATGTGCAATTTACTAAATGTTTCCTTGCTGTAATTAACTACAAGTTCCAGTTGTGCCATTTGCTAATCTTATTTAACCCTAAATACTTAATACCGAAAGTAAAAGAAGTTTGAAATCCCAGGGACTATATCTGCGAACTTTAAATTGCTGGGATATGGTTGTTAGGATTAGATGATTCGAGTTTGATTATCAAATATGATCCCCATGCGTTTGTATGATCTGGTTGAATGATTTTCAAATGTTGATTGATTTTTGCTAGTCGATTGTAGTTTGATTGTTGTCGATTAAGTGATTGCGCACTCGTGTTATGCTCAGGATTGTACTTTATGTGTTGGATTTAGGTCCCTAAGATCTTGAATTAAAAGTTGAAATATGATTGAATTGCATGTGATTGATAGCTGTTCGCTTGAAAATGCCTGATAGTGGTTTGCTATGAATGTTCTTGATAGCTGCTTATCATTTTTGCTAAATAACGGTTTGACAAATTTCCTGATAGCGGTTTGATTATGATATGAATATTTTTATATGAGAAGGCAAGCTGCTATGAGGTAGCGGTTTGATGAAGATTTAAGTCTACCGCTTGTGATTTAATCTCACCTTAATCAAATATGGCATGTCAATCAATCATGGCTAAAGTTCTCATCTAGCATCAAACATTTGTCATGTCTGCCTATCTTTGTTGATAGAATTGTGCAGATAACATGGCTAATAAGCATGTTCCCTCTCCTGCTACCACAAGATCTGATGATCAGATTCTGCTATTTAATGCCTGGGTGCCGATTGGAAAGGGTAATCATGTCTTGGATCTACAAAAGAAGCAAAGGAACCTAATCTTCAGATCTCTATGGAAAACTCTGTGTAACACAAACTTCTTCAGAGCTCTCACTGCATCAGCTGATGTTCCTTCCAGCTTTACAGTGACAACTGAAACAACATCAACACTTCCACCACCACCACCTCCACCATAACAATCAACAATTCATCGAGATATTTGGTAGAAGGTTAAAGATCTAAAGAATCTTTAGGAATCTTGAATGCTTCTTTAGTGGAAGGTTCAGAGATATTAACTACCGACTAATCAAGAGAATAGAATGATTTCATCATTCCAACATTAAGGTCAATATCATCTGTTATGTAACATACATCTTGTACATTATAAGTAGTATGGAATTAGATGTTATGTGTCAGTTTATGACTTTTTCATGAGTTTCTCGTTAAACTCCAAATCATTTATAAACTCATCATAACTGACACTAACATAATCCCTCATAAATTAAGAGGGAGCATTAAGATGTTCCAATACCAGCTTGTATTTAATCAGACTACATTTTCTCCTAAATTTTCTAACATATTTAAATCAATTGAGATCCTGAATCTCAAAGGGTTTCAAAATTTTTGATCAGGGGAGAGAATATGATTTAAATATTAAATCTGATTATAATGTGATCTTAAGACTGAATCAGGTACTCCACCCTCCCTGTTCCAAATATTTGAAATGATCGGCGCACATGTTGAAGGGGAGCAGTTTCATGAATAAAAACAATCGAGGTACTAATGCTTTGATATTTACATTGCTCGTACCTTGATTGATTTTTAAATGGTTTTATGGCGAAGAGAACAGTACCAAAAGATCGACCCTGTATTTACTTTATCGGAGGTATAAGGATGGTATGGTTAGGTACATGTTCCTATGATCCCTCCAGAGCCGGAAGGATCTACCCAGGGAAAATCTACTAGTTAGTGTAGAAGTCTTTAGGTAAAAGGAGTAATGTGAGAATAAGGGAATAGTACGGACTAAGATGGAGCTAGTACTGGAACATACCCAACAAGGTACTACTAATGAAGTCTCGGTAAGCACTAAAGGGGTTAAAGAATAAAAAAGAAATGTTAAGATAAAGGGTGAAAAGAAAGCAGCCCTCCTTAAACATTAGGCAGAAACTAGGTCACTACATATGCTGTCAGAATCACATGGTTGATTGCTGAAATTAAAGACAAGTATCATGGACCCAGTGATACGCTACACAACCCTCCCTAGCCACTCAAGATCCCTCAAAGGATTCTTGTTTCATTTTTTACGGAGATCAATACATTTCTATCGTCTCTCTCACTCTGAGTTAGACGATATTGAAAAGGTGGCAGTCTGCTCTAGCCTTCGACTACTAAAAACCAAAATTGCACTATTGAGTCTAGAGCCATGAGATCATCCATAAATCTCGTTAGGACACTAATACAAACTATGCTGGTTCATCACACACTGTGACAACAAGTAAGATCTTAAAAGTCCTACTCATTATCCTCTTGGTATTGCCAGAACATATAACAACCCATATTTTTCATTAATGTAATATCCATCTATTATATATACCACCTTTTTACAAGAATTTTTTTGCTTTATCTCATTATACAACGTAACTTGCATATCTAAAGTAAACGAGCTCACACAACCTACCTATGCCAATTCTATATATGTTTATATCATGTAAACATCCTAATATGTCAAGTCTATATCTTAATATCATTTTTACCAAGTACATTATCCATTTAACGTAATTTTCAAAACGTTATTTCAAAACAAGCATTAAACGTTAACGTTTATATCAAAACCCTAATTATATGTAATGTATACATATAAAATGAATGTGAAAGCCTTCAAGAATGTGTACAAGTGTACAATGTACAACATTTGAATATCTTTTCCCTCCTAAAATCAAGTTACAACTTTCTAAAGCACAATGTACTAGCTAATCATGCCTAAAAACCTAATTAGGTCATTTAAGCTCCTAAATTATGTTTAAACTTTACCACCACTTTAGCACAAGGTACAAGCACTTAATGCATGACTCCTAAACCCTAAACCTAAACCTTAAGTCATCCAATAACCCTAATCTAAAACCCTAAACCCTAAACAAAACCCTAAAACCCTAATTTTATTTTAAACCTAAAACTAAACCCTAAACCTTAATTCTAAACATTAAACCTAATCCTAAACCATAATCCTAACATTAAACCTTAATCCTAAACCTTAAACTACCATAAACCTTAAACCTAACTCAATCAAAAAACAATAAAACCCTAATCCGTGTCCCATTAAACCCGACACCCCTTTTTATTTCATTTTGACCAATTTTTAACTCAACCAAGCACCCTAGCACCTCTATGACATCACCACCATGTCACAAGCAAGCAACCAAATACCTCTATCACCACATTGGCCACCAAGTTAGCCTTGTCACCTCCTTGTCACTCCATTGTACCCGAAACCCTCATACACCCTTCCACCATTCAATCCTACTCTTCTAGCTCTCAATACTCATCACTATAGATCCCATGAATCATCTATCCTAGCCTTAACACTAATCAAACCCCAAACTTGGGCACCAAGGGTCATTCAAACCCTATATAAGCCGAACACTCCCTATTCATTGAAATAACACCTCAAACATTTATCTCATACTCAAATGGAGTTCTAGCTCAGCCAAAGAAGAAGTAGAAGGTCCCATAGATCAGAATAGAAGCCAAGAACAAAGAAAAAAAGCCCTTGAAGTCATTACTAGGCATACGAACCCTAAAAATGACCCGTTTTGATTTTCAAGCTATAGAATCCTTTTTTAAAACTTTTGTTACGTTAAAACATTTTATTTTTGCTTATTCTAATAAGCTATAACCTGAAAATATCATTTGGAACCCTAAAATAAGCTTG
>BQNB010082652.1:0-29268 GCA_026074375.1 Tanacetum coccineum
TTAGTATGGAAAAGTGAAAGTTGGGGACGATGAATTTATTTTGCTTGTTCTATGATCCTAAGTAGTAAAAAAATGAAAAAATATAATGTTATTAAGTGTGGAAATAATGGAAAGTTAGAAAAAGCATAAAAAATAATAGAAAAATATATATATATTGAAAATGGAAAAACGGGGCGTTTCTTAACTATTGATTTCTTAAATCCTTCTAGATGAGCACTTTGCTACTTTTCAAGGTGATTAGTTAGAGGGGATTGGAATTTTTAGTTTTAAGCGCGTATTTATTACATTGCGTGAGGATACGGCAATACTTTAGTATGGGGGAATTTGGTATTCACTATTTTATACATATATTTTTCAATGAAAAACGAACCCAAAAGACCAAAAACATAATTAAAATGGTATATATATGTTTGTTTTTGTATGTGCAGGTACGGATATCAGAAAAGAAAAAAAGAAAAATAAAGACAAAACCGGAGAAAACCGAGCACGGGATCAAAAAGAGCGAGAGAAAACAAATTCAACGGTGCTTTCGGATTTTATTGGGCTAGCCCTAACCCAATTAAATGGGCCGGGCCAGCCCATTATTATCTTAGCCCATATTAAATGCCAAAAATAAGATAAATGAATATGAGAATTGCATTTGCTCACGTGAGCTCTAAATAATTCAACATATGCATGTGCGTTCCCACTATCAAATGGAAGGATCAAATTATAATGTGACACGTGGCGAAGTTTTTATATTTGGGACAAGTAATGTATGCAAAATAAAGAATGGAAGCAAAGAAAGAAGGTCACGTGACATGTAAATTAAATCAACAAAAATGCATGTGCTGGCGCACTAACTTGTTGGGCAAATCAGTGAAGGACACGAGGCAAGAGAATTTTGTATAACAATTCAAATGTGAATTCATTTCAAGTTAAAAGCATAATGGATCAAACGGACGAGAGGAGTGCGTAGCATTTAAGCACATATAAAAGTCCACGTGGCACTTAGACAACGGTGGATTCATCTTATACCTTTGCTTGATCCGTGTGACGTCCAATAATAGCCAATGATTGGCTGATTATTCCACAATGATTGGCAGCAAAAATTACACTTCTCACCCTTCTCACCAGATAAATGCAAGACGCCTCCCCTCTATTGGAGAGAGTTTTTCTTTTATATTTTTTAGCTTTAGTTTAGATAATTTTTAGCTTATTTCTCTTTAGTAATTGCTTATTTTATTGTACTCAGCTCTTGTCTCAAGCTCTTTAATATAATGTAATAGATTTGGTTCAAAGTTGAGTATAGATCTCGGTTTGATTATTTGGTGCTTATTCATTTGTTTTTCTTTACTTTTGTGATTGCTTATTCTATAAGCTTATTTTTCGTGTTTATTCAGTTTTAGTTTTATTAGAAGTTCTTATTTTCTATTATGATAAAGTTTCTAATTAGCTTGTTTGGTTTGGAGTGAGCTCAAAATGCTAGATCCAATTTTGGTATGCTTATTCGACTTGTCTTTTGAATCATTTAATTACTTTTTGCTTATTAATAGTTTAAGTTTCTGCTTGCGTTTGCTTGATTGATTAGTTGAATGCTTAACTTGTTAAGAATTTAGCTTAGTTAGAAGATTTAGTTTAATACTCATTGTAGCTTAAATCGTTTAGTTTATGGTTATAGTATCAAACCTTAAGTGCTATTTCATTCAGCTTAATAAGTAATTGTTTTGAGACTTAAATGATTTTAGCTTATTCATGTACTTTGCTTGTTTAATTAGTAGAAATTAAAAAGGTTGTATGCTTTGGAATGTATGAATCAAAATTTGGCTGCGTTGGATTTTAGTTGGGCCGTGTTTTACTTATGGGCCTGAGTTGCAGTAAGTTAAAGTTGGGCCAGTTTGGATTCGAGAAGCGTATTCAGTTAGATTTAAATTGTGTAGTTTTATTCGTTAGAATTAGATATTTAGGCCCGAATTTGGTTTGTTTAATTTTGAATTAGATCTGCGAGTGATATAAATGAAATTTGCAAGTTGTGATTTATATGTTAACTGCTAACATAATATTTTGTTTTTGAGAACTTTTGGTACCGGTCAACTCATGAGGCGCGGAGCTTAAGGGTTTATTTAGCTAGACCGACTTTGATTAGTTGTTTTAGTTAAATAAATCGGGTGGTATTCGTTAAAATTGCGGGTCTCCAATTCGGTTCTATTTTCTTTCCTTTTTCAATTAATTAGTGTAGATTTAATTAGTCATTTTATAATATGTTTTGATTTTTGCCATGCTTAGTGTAGATTTAGTTTTATTATTAAATGTTATGTTTAATTTTATTATGAGTAGTGAATAGATTTATTAGTGCTTGTTAAGTGATTAGTGAATTGGGAATTAAGTATGGACTTATAAAAGGTTTAGAAATTAATAATCTTCCGAATTATTTAGATTTGTAATTTGATTGTTTAAAGGGCAAAATCCGGAGAATTATCAAATTACACATTTAGTAATTATTTTCTTTAGATTGTTTTCAAAATAAACCAACGTTGTAAGAAAAAATTATCTTTTCTAAAGATTTTAATTCGTTAATAAACCTAAGTTCACACTTGATAAACTTTTCACGTCACTTAGCAAGCACATTTGTCATTTATATCTTTAGATTAAATTTAGCATAATCTTGTAGTTTTAAGTCTTAGAATTAATATTAGTTTAATTTTTAGTTTAGAAAATAGTTTAAAACCAAAAGTTTAGCTTTCCTTTTAAATGTTTTCCAGTTTAGTAGATTTAGAAAACAAAATCAAAAACTTTTATGACAATCAAGCTCGAATTATAACTTGAAAGTAGATTTCCATTCACCTCTCGTCGAGGAAACGACCCGGAAGGTTTTTGAGATATCGCTTTGGTTAAAAGTGAATTTCTAGAACCCGACGGTAATATACTACTATACTATTATTGGCCTATCCTTATTAGTACGTATTTATATATTATATATATAGTATACGTGTTGATTTGGATGGATCAGTTTTTGGCGTCGCTGCCGGGGACAGGTGTAGCGATTTCTACGGGATTGTTCGTGTTCGAGACTAGAAGATCCTTTCTTCGAAAAGTTTATTTTCGTACTTATAAAAATATAAAAATCCAAAAATATTTTTCTTCTTATTTTATTTTACCTTTTTCCTTTATAAATATTAAAATAAATAAATAAATAAATAAATAAATATATATTTTCTTTCTTATTTTAATTTTTATTTCCTTATGTATTATTTTCAAAACCTAAAAATATTTAACTTCTCCTTTATCTCTTACTGTGTTTAATTTTATCTTCTTTATCCTCTATATTGTTTGAATTTCTTATGGCCGTTTCATCGTTCAAAATCCCTTCGTTACTGCTCATCAAAGTGTGTTTCGACCTTGTGGAAGTTTGTACACTAAAGATTGTTGTTCGATAGGGAGTCTTAATGATAAGATCCTTGTTTCTAATCCGACTCTTCTCCGCGTTGTGCAAGATGTGGAACTCCGTTTGATGGTCCGAAAGTTCAAGTTGTCGTTGGATGTGCATTTTACGAAAGAAATTCAGATATCGAGATTTGCTTGCATATTGTGTTGAAAATGGAATTTTCCAAGACTTTCAAAATACTTCTGAATCTTCCAACGACAATACCAACGTTGTTAATGCTCTTCGAGAGCCATGCGTTGTCAATCAAGACCCCGGTGTAAAGTCTTTGCAAGATCCTCCACAGATTGGGACATAATTGTTTTATGTGTGCGGTGATTATTAGATGGTAATTATTTTGCGTCAACAATGCATTTGTAAATCTTGTGGTAATGGTCGCTCATACGGTTTTATGTCCACCAAAAGATTACGACTCATATCTAAACCGGAGCCATGCAATTCAAACATAAATGAAAATTCCACCAACTTTACCAACGTTTAGTATTCCCGTATGCTATTCATTACCTCTTGTTTCAAAGCCTAACCTTTTGTTGATAATTCTCTAATATTTTTCTGTACCCTACTCTCACAACCTCAGTTTGAGATTACTTATGTGAGTTATGTGGAAATTAAATGATCCATTATGGTTTGTTGTTTCAAACAAAGTTCACGTTTGTCTATTGAACAGAGCCGTATTTACAATCAAACTTTTAATGATAATTATTTTCCACAAATTTTCAAGAGTTAATTCTCAACAATATCTATTGTTGTGCAAATTGCGGGGGTCCTCATGAAACTTTTCAATGTCAACCAAGAATGAGATTATTTCTCGCTAATCTTGTGAGCGAAAAATCTTGCTTTTTTAATCTAATTCTTCAGGGTTTGACCACCCACAACCCCCGCAAGACTCAGTCGATCATCAAGGAATTCTATAAGTCCTTAATAAAATGGAAGAAAACTTGAAGAAATAATGAGAGATCGAAAGGAAAAAATAGAGAGAGGATATGAGTATCAAGGAAATGAGGCATGAACAGCAATTGGTTGATTACAAACTTAAAGATATCACGAATGATTTAGGTTATAAAAGACTTCGAGGCGAGAAGATTGATGAAGAATACGAGAGAGATTGTGAGATTAGAATTCGAAAACTTAAGCAAGATTTTAATGAATGGGGCAGCGAAGTTCGAAAAAAGGAGCAAGCTTACAATGAAGAACAGTATTCTGCTGCCCGTCGTCGCATGCTTTCTATTCCTTTTGTCGACGAGGATGATTATATTCCTTTAGGAGATATTATTGCTCGATATTCTACGTCTAAAGCAATCACACCCGACTTACCGATCGAAGAACCCGATAATTCTCTAAATATGGGGGATGAGCATCTCGACACTATTCCGGCAACGGAATCGGACGAAGTAATAAAGTCTAGTGTTGAGAACCTTGTCCCAATCCCAAGTGAGTTCGAGGGTATTTCCGACGATACGAGTGATGTGCCTACTTGTGATAATAATCGTGTTAATGTTGAAATCGATCTTGTGGAATCTTTGATTAACCGTGATACTTCGATTGTTCATTCTTCTAAGATCGACCCTATTCTCGAGGAGTTCGCCGGTGAACTTGCTCATATTGCTCCAATTCCACCAGGAATTGTTGAAGCCGATTTTGATCCAAATGATGATACTTCGAGTGATGACGATTCTTTTGAGAACATCGAGTACGTTGATGCATCACCTTCCTATATCGAGTACGATAGCTTCGAGGAGGTGAATGATGTCGAACAAGAAGAAAAAGAGTTTGATTTAGAAGATATTTTTCAAATCCAAGACGTTATTCTTCGAGAGAAATTATTAAACATACATCGTCTTATTTCTAATATTGAATCTTTGAAAGTTAACCCCACTCCGGATCGTGTGCTCAAGTCTCCTTCTCCATTTCCTATCCCCGTCATGGAAAGTGATTCGTTCTTTGAAGAGTCCGATACTTCTCTTTCTCATTTGGATAATTCTTTACCCAAATTTGAGACTTTTAGCAATCATACTGAAGAGACGAGAAGTGGCAGTACCACTACTCATGCTAATTACTCTCTTCCCGAGTATGATTCCTTTTTTTTAGATTGAGCCCGATAAGGAGGGGTTGATTAGCATTGATAATTCAAATAACACTCTTTTGGAGCTTCCCGAGTTTGAATCATTTCATTTTGATCCGTCATTTCCTCGACCTCTTCTGGAACTACCGGATGTTGAGATTTGCTTACATTTTGAGCCTGATGCTCCCGTGATTAATAATTTTAATGAGCTTAATGAAGACCAAAGGGGAAGTGAGATTATTTTTCTCTAAAATGTTGAAGATGACGATTCCTTTGTTTCAGATTTGACCTTCATTCTCTTTCTTTCTTCGTTTCTCTCATTTTTTTTTTTCGGGGGGGGGGGGGAGTGAAGGACACATTTTTTACCCCGGTATCTTCACTTAGAGCCGGTGGCCTCATTCGGGATGGAACTTTCATGTGCTTTAATGTTTGTCCAAACATTAATGAAAGCCCGATTGAGATTTTCTCTTCCATTTTCACTCTCCCTAAGGACAATTTAATTCAGGGATCGAGTCAAGCTTGCGACTTGGTGAACAAAAACAAGCCGCTTCGTGGGAGTTCACCCAATGCCAATCCTTTTCTATTTTTTTTCTATTTTTAATGTGTTGTGATGTGTTGAGGCCAGCCTCTACCGTTTCTTGTTGTTTGTTGTTTGTTGTGATTTTTGCAGGATTGATCCAACGATTTTTGAAGCCTCTCGTGTCCGGTGTTGTGTCCCGTTTTCACTCGAGCTTTTATCTTTGTTTGGAATTAGTTTGGGGAGATCCGATATCCTTTATCTTATCGTTCACGTTTATCTTTGATTATTAATTCATAAATGGCTTAGATTTTCGTAGAGACCCGGCCTTAAATATTGAGGACAATGTTTCTTTTTAGTTTGGGGAGGGAATCTATCGATTTGATGGTACCTGCTTATTGTTTTGTTCTCATGTACCCGTTTTCCTACAAAAATAGCAAAATTTTTAAAATTTTAAGATCTTATTTGTAAAAAAAGAAAAAAATAAAAAATATTAGTAGTTGGAAAGAAAAATAATAAAAAAAAATAAAAAAAATAATAAGTGTTAAGACAAAAATGTAGGTTTTCCATTGGTAAGAATAGAAAGTAATTTTTGACCCGATCGAACGTATTGAGTTCTAGCTTTCTCCCTTAACAATTAATGATGATAGTTTGTGCTAGTCTCATGTAGACTTTAAACATGCTAGACTTGAATCATTAGTAAATGAAGACTTGTGCTAATCTCAAGTAGATTTTAAATATGCCGAGTTGGATTTTATATAGGCTAAGTATTTGCGAATTTCTTTATTAGAGATTTTAAATTGCAAAGAATAAGAAATGATAGTGTTGATTACGAGTTCAGGATGCTAACACATGGCTTATTTGGAAAGAAAACTTAAAGGCTTTTAAGAATAACTTGTGGTTTTTCTTTCTCGAAGTTATTAAAATGATTAATTTATACGTTGTTATCTTAATTTTTACAAATTAGGAGTTGTACTCTTAAAAAGTCTAATCAAACATATTCAGAGAAAAAGGCTTTATCGATGATGAAGTCAAACATCATTTGTCAATAAGGAATTTTGGTTCATAAGTTTATACTTGGTTTTCTAAACGTAAATTTTTCTATTTGCAATAAATTATGAAGTCGAATTAATAATAATAAGGATTAATAATAAAAATGTGTAGTGGTGAATTAAAAGGATGCAAGTTATAAATCCTTAAGTGTTAATAATAATATACAAACTCCATCGCAATAAAGTACATGGGCATTTGTCGGTTCGCTCCCGATGTGACATCGAAAGAAAGGTGGATGGAGGATGTATTTTTGGGATTGGTATCATTTAGTACAGAGCTCTATGTCGGAGCGTGGCCGATTGTTGTCGTCGAAAGAAAGTGATACCGGTTCCTTGCCTAATAATGTAATAGTAATAATAATAATGTAGGCAAGTTAGAAAATAAATAGTAAAGTATTCTTTTCTAAACCAGGTATTCTTTTGAACTAAGGTTTGCAAAAGTCTACAAGGCTTTTTCATTGGAAGTTCATGCGTCTCGATTATTATTCTCCGGATGGGGTGTCAAAAGCCTTAGCACTTACCCGATGACGGTGGGATGCTAGAGAAGAAATTCATTTATGGGGCAAGTGAATCAACGATGTCTTAGCTAAGGAGGTTTTTTTTTGCTTTGAGTTGTGATCTTACTAAGTGATTAACATATTAGCCCAAAAGGCCCATGTGTAAAGCTTGGTCGGATTTCAACTATCTACATATGTGGATTTATATGGTTTAAATTAATTTGTGCTCACACACTAATATATTGATTTAGGTAGGGTAGTGAAAATTCACAAGTTGTAATTATAAGTAGTCTTAGCATCTTAACTTGTACTTAACGGTGATCTTATTTTTTAAACTTAGCATGGGAAAAGTGAAAAATCAGGAATGATGAAGTTATCTTTTAGACACTTAAATGTTCTTTTTGTTCCATGATCCTTAAAGTTACCAATGAGGTAATGAAAATAATACATTATGTCAACACAAGAATAAGTTGTAGTTAGTAGTCTATCAAGAAAAATCAATAAAAAATAAAAAAATCTTCAAAAATGGGAATTCGGATGTTTTATAATTGTGATCTCTTAGCTCTCTCACAAAAATACTTTGCTACTTTATAGGTTTAGTTTGGGGAAGTTTTTTGAGTATTTGGTTATAAGGCATTGTAATATTGCGTTGAGACACACACATCGTTTTAGTTTGGGGGAATTTTGATAGGGTAAAATACACATATCCTGTTCTTGTACCTAAAATAGCCTAATTAAACCCAAAACAGACTCTTAAAAATGCAGAAATTTAATTGTTTTTTGTTTTGTGTGTGCAGGTTACGGATATATCAATAATCACAAAATCCGCATATATTAATCGGGGGCAAACACGGACACGAGAAACGGAAGAGCACAAGAGAAGCCAAAGATTCAAAGCCAAAGCCAAAGAAAGTCAACTCTCAGTCAACTCTGGGTCAACAAAGTCAACCCACTAGAAGACAAAACCTCAAAATGTTTCAAATCAACCCTCCAAGTTTCAAAATTTACAAAAATGGTCCCTTAATTCCTTAAATGGCCTTAAAACCCTTAAAAAACCTTACCCGGTTTCAAAAGCAAAACTCAAAAGCCCTTATCGAACATTATCCTCTTATAATAAAACTCCAAGGGCCAAAGCTGTCAAGGAATGGAAGATAATTTAACCTTACACTTTTAAAACCAAACACAAGGACGATTTTTGCCATTTTCCCAAAGTTTAAAACGAATTACCCCTTTTACAGTTAAAATGGGCGCGAAGAACATATTACTGTTCATTCATCGTCCCAAACATTACCCACAGTCAAATGAGAGGGCTTTTACCAATTGGAGGTCAAAAAGGACAATTCATGGGACAATGAACACAATGGCAGGGATAATTAAGTCAAATCAAAGCTTTCATTGGCTCATAAGCAAAGGTTTACACGTGGCTATGGCAAAGATGCACAAGGGGACCTCAATATTTTACACTAAATTATGCATAAAAGAAAACAAGGGGTCTCCTCATTCACGGATTGCACGCTGGCAATCCGTGTGAGCTACCTAGTGATCTAACGGCTAATAATGAGCTCCCAATGATTGGAAGATTGTACGGTTTGGATTAAAAGGAGCGTGGGATGCAAGCAAGTTCCTAGAAGGTTCTCTACAAGGCTATATATAGCACTCACTCTCACACACACACGGGGTAGTCTAGCTTTTATTTTTTTATTTAGTTAAAAATGTATTTTCAGCTTTTAGTAGTATAATTGTTAAGCTTAGTGTAATTTCTCTTTTGAAGTATTGTAATCATTTTCAAGTCATTAATAAAATCCTTTTTAGTACTCTTAAACTGTTTTTCACTATAAGCTTCTATCATTTTAAATGTCAAGTTACTATGTCAAAGCTAGTCAAAAGCTTATTATAGCTCTCTCAAGTCTATAAGCTTGAGATTGAGCTTGTTTAATCAAGCCTTAATCAAACTTAAACATTTAAATCAGTTAAACTTTATACCTTGGCTTATTGAATTTTGGCTTATGGAAGGGGAGTCAATTGTGGAAGGACTTCCAAGGACCTTTACTGGCTTATTTTAAATAAGCCAGAGCTAGTAGATAATCTCTATGAGCCATTTATGCCTTTGTTAAGCTAAGGCTCAAGTAAGTCTCTCTTTTACTTTTATAATCTTAGATTCCTAGCTTAAATTTTGCTTATCTGCTTATTAGCTTATCAATTATGCTTATTTGATTCTTAAGTGCTTATTTTTATTTTAAATTGCTTCTTAATCATGATATTTTGTCTGTTTTTTATTTTAGTATAGTTTGATCTTAGATTTGTGGTTAATCTATCGTCACCATAAAAACAAAAAAATATAAGTTAGCATTAGTTGTTAGATCTTAGATTTTAGGCTTATTGAGTGTTCTTAATATGTTTCATAGCTTTGATAAGTACTAAATGTCTGGTTATCCGGATTAGTCAATGGTATTAGGCATCTTTAAAGTCTTTTAATTTATCGTCCATAATTTTAAAAGGGTGTTTGGGTTTACCTTGTTTGACAATCAAAAGTCAAAGAAATTTATGCAATTTGTTTGAGTCAGCTTTGATTTCACTTATAATCATTAGGAATAGAGTTTTTAGAATTTAGATTTTGAAAATTAAGAAGTTATGGCTTAATTTAGGTGTGCCTGCACCAGGGGAGTTTATAGCTTAACTCTTGCCTGCTTAATTTGATGCAAGTTCTTGTGAGCTTTAGTACTTGTTTGTTTTGAGTTTCAACATACTCAATAGAAGTGTGTAGTGTAGATTTTTACCTCTAGGTTGCCTGCATTTTGTGTTTGCACTAATTGCAATTTGCATCAGCAGTACAAACATCAGTTAGTACTGCTGAACTTTTTGGCTTCATTTTTGCTTATAATTGTTGGTTTGGGGCTTATTTTCATATAGTTATTAGAATAGTATTCGCTTAATATAGATTAGGATTTGACTTTCATTTTCTAGGCTTTATTAGTTTAAGATAATTCAGTTTAAAAGTTTTAAAAAAATCTTAAAAAGCCAAAAACAGTAGTATAATTAGTAGCTTTTGTAATCTAGAATTTTAGCTTATAAGTTTTGGTTTTATAGAGGTTAATAGTAGCTTATAAGTTGTATGTTAAGTGAGCAAAAGTTCTGCTTCTGTCTTGGCTTATTGAGCTCTTAAGCTTAGCTTTAATTTTGACTTTTTTGAGTCATTTTCTGAGTTTACTAGCTTGCCTTTCAAATTCAGTTAGAATTCAGTAGTTTTTAGTTAATAAGCTTTTCATTTCTTGATTAAGCACATCTTAAGGAGTCTAGAACATCTTTTTCTTTTTAGTTTAAGCTTAATTTGAGCTTTTTGCAAGTCCTTTTGTGGAAATAAGCATAAGTGAGCTTAGCAGCCCACTTCCTGAACTGCTGAATTCATAAGCTTTTAAAAAGCTTATCTTAGACTGTGAGCTTATGTTTCATTTATTAAAAGTGCTTATAATTGTGTCCTTTTTAAATTCCAAGTCTTAGTTTTTGCAAAAAGTAAAAAATAAAAAATAGCAAAAAGTGGGGTGCCAGACCTCGAGCCCAAGACCTCCTGCTTATAGACCATACCCCTTAACCATTTTCTTCAATAGCTCATCCAGTAACCTTTCCCCCCCATTTAATACTAGTAGTCTTTTTCATTTCCTTTTAATTTTATAAGCCGTAGCTTATCCAGCTTATTTTAGAGCTTATTTGATTAGCTGTTTGTTTAGTTTTATTTTTCTCTTCTTCCTTGTTGCTAGTAGGACTTTTCCTGATTTTTTGAGAATTTTCCCATTATTAGTTTATTTTCTAGGATTTTTCGTAGGTTTAAAAATTTAAGAATCAATAAAAAATAGAAAAAAGTTTTAGAAAATTACAAAAAAATAGTTTTTAGTTTTATAAGAATTACTTTTAGGTTTACATTCAGTAAAATCATTTTTACACCTTTTAGATTTTAATTTTCATTTTTGAGCTTTTATTTTAATTTTAAAAATAGGATTTTAATTTTAAAAATAGTTAAAAATAGTTTTCTGAGTTTTTATGTTATTTTAGACTTTTCTAAGTTCAAAAATCATTTTTCTAAAATTTTAGTACTTAATTTGCTATTCTTTAGGATTTAATTAGATTAAATTAGTTTTTAATCCATAATAAATTAAAAAATAATCAAAAAAATGTTTTTCTTTTTCTTAAAATTTTCTTTTGTCCTAATTTAGGTTTAGAAATTTAGTTTGAATTTTTAGGAGTTAAATTTAGTTACTGCTATTTGTCGCGTTTTATTTGTTTCCCGTTAATTGTTAAGTGTTTAATTGTTTTTTAATTGATTATTTTTAATTGAGCTTTTAATTAGTAGTTATAGAAAACCCAATCAATCTTTGAACCCATTCAAATCAATATCCAATATCAAGCGAGGTTTCAATTTCTCAAATCGTTGGGAAAACGACCCGGGAAATCATACTTTCCGGAAAACATACGTATATTATATATTATATATATCCTTTGGGAGTGAGCTTTTCTTAAGGGAGACTTAAGGAAAGTTCTTAATTGCTCTTTTGGGAATATTATATTGTATATTTTATTGTGTATCACACAACCTTCTAGACCTCGTAATTAAAAGCACGGAAAGTATATACTAGCACCTCACATAAGTGTTTAGGATTATCTCTTTCACTCGGGTGTATAATAAATTATAACATAATAAGGAAAAGGAAAATCAACACTCATTACATGTCATAGCATATAAATTACCATAGGCTTGGTAAAGGATCAAAGCTCCACCGCTAGGCGCACAAGCATTTATCATTACCTATCCAAGAGGGATCTTTTTAAAGGGTATGTGGGGGTGTTGGTGTAAGATAATAAGTAACGGAAGGAAACGAAAGGATGAGGGAACCCTTTTAGGTGGTGACTGTGGGTGAATTTGGAGTGTCTTATAAGTCAAGCCAGACCCAAAAAGTCAAAGATTGACATCGTCAATCTAAATTCGAAAATTCTCGGATGTTACAAAACTCTACACCAGTCTCTTTCTTTTTTCTTTTCTTGACTCTAATATAAACATAGACATAAGCAAATGGCAGCCCGTACATATTTTTTCACTCTTTTTTTATATACATTTTTTTCGTACACTTTTGCCCTGCCATTGCTTAAACATATAATACATCATGGGGGTTTATAGATACACCCCTACACTTGAACTTTTACATACTCGATTATTTACAATCTAACTAATGACTCGATTTGAGATGGATCAACATAACATGTAGCTTATTGAGATCTATCGAGGGTAATAAATTACTTCTTCCTCAATTCTTCATAAGATGAATACTACCATGAATCCTAATCGTCCCAAAATAGTATTTACAAGGATAAGGACTTAGCAACCGTGTACTCAATAATTAACTTGGGTTAAAATAATAATGTATTAAACGTGAGTACATACAAGGTAGGCTAAGGCAATTTGGGTGTAACGATTGGTTTAAGGGTGGCAATGCTCTTCATTAATAGTCCGGCTTAACTCGAAAATTACGAGAACCATGAAAAAGGATAGGCTCGGAGGGTTGTACTAGGGGTATCCTGCACTAAAAATGAGTGCATGGCAAGGGTGTGGGATAGTTATATGATCGGTGTGACCATCATAACAATTACAATTTAAAACATGGGTTTAAATCCTAGGTGCCTCTCTTACTACAAATCCTATATAACTCACCTATGGCGTCTCGGGATGCATTACAAAAACAGTTCTAAGTGATATTTAATATACTACCGGTACACTCATATAATTTAATACCGATACCAATGCTCCAGAAAAGGCGACTAAGACCATACGTACACATCCGTAATGACAGAATAGACACATATGACTGCATTCAAACCTTAACTCGAGAAAGCTAAAGGTATAAACTATCTTGGGTATCAATAATGGATACCCGAATTCCTAAAGATCTAAAGGCGAACCTCACATTTTTAGGGTGGAATTTTGAGGGTTTTTGTGCTAGTCATACACATTCCTATCCATGAGACGCTATTAATACTTGGTTTTCGTCGGTATGTGTCATAAAAAAAATTAAATTTGGGTCAAAATTACCTTTTTATGCTATGTTTCGATATATTACCCATCATTTTAAGGAACAAAGCAAATGGCAAATGAAGGAATAGTTTCTAAGGCTTATTTCCCCCTACACTTAAGTTGAACATTGTCCCCAATGTTCTATAGAAGTACCCGTAAAAACGAATAAAGGGAAAAGAAAACAAGTAAAAGAAACTAGTACTCCCCTGGTTTGCTCAATAATGGAGAAGAAACATGCGATAACTGGTTAAATCGTCCTCCAAGAATCGTCCAATGAAAACATCCTAAGATCTTCCAAGCTTCTTCTTGTCAAATATAACCTGTAATCAAAGACAAAGACAACTATACCAAGCATAAAATCGGCGGGATAGATAAATATACAATGAGAGTTTAGGGTTTCGACTCTATGAAAGCAGTAAAGATAGGATGAGAGTAATGATATAATTATAGGTTTTCTGCAGGTTTACAAAAGAATTACAAATTTTAAATATTGCACATTTTATTTTTCAGAAATACTTGAAAATTTTTGAATTTTTACATAGCTGGAGACGCGACGCCGTCAGGATAAATCCTGACGCCGTCTCCATCGTCTGTGAAAAATCCTTCTCCGTTTTTAATGAGAAATTTCCTGCACGCAATTTTATTAGTCAAATCTGAAGAAAGCACTGCATAAAAACCTGGAATTAATCATAACAATCATATGACTCGAAACTGACGCGAATTAATCTAAACAATTTATTTTAAATGTTTGAATTGGGTTCTTAAAAACCGGATATTTCCCCTACACTTATTTTGTTGCAAAATACCTTTGATTGCAAATAAGATGAAGTTATAAACAAACAAAGCATGATTACAAATAATTCAAACATAATAAAACAAACAATAAAGAATTAAAACACAAGCACTCCTAAATACGGGAAAGATAAATATTGGGTGGCGGGTTGATCCCAAAAAGGTTTTTTCTTTATTTTATGAGTCTTGTAGCTAGACTCGAAGTCACACGTCAAGTGTCGTAGAAGTGGTCCAAGTTAATGATTTCCCTTGGACTTTCTCTTTCGGAGAGCTTCCTAGTGGTGGGGATTGATTGTAGGGTTTTGGTAAACTCCTCTCCGTCTGGGTCAATCAGTCTAATCTTGGCATGCCATGTTCCATCTCCGTTCTTGGGTGGTTTGTTCCAGTTTATTGGGTTGTTAATTAAGTCCTCCGATTCCCACATGTTACTCTTAAGGTTTATGGGTATGGCTCCTAAAAATTCAACCATTCTTCTAAACACAAGGACATCCTTAAAAGGATTGATCTTAGCATCTCTAGCAATTTCCCACTCTCCGGGCAAATGGCAGTCTAAGAAGTTTCTTATCTAGCGTATATAGGGGGATTTGGTGCGGCTATCCATCCCGAGTTAGGGCGTGGTTTGTATGATTCCCTTTTTCCAATGCGTGGGTCCAATATGGTGCTTTCTTCTCACCTACATGCGACTCCTTTTACATCGAAAAAATAGGACCTTTAGTGATTTATTCTCCTACTGCTATCTTGGCCATCCTACAGTCTATAACTGCATTGGCGGTTGCAAGGAATCCTCTTCCTACAAGCAAAGGGGTTTCGTGTGCTTTCTTTCATTTTCGATTTAGTAGAAAATCATTTAACAGTTTCAGTTTTCCTATGTGGACTTCTACGTCTTTGACAATTCCTACGGGGTAAGATTTGGTTCCGTCAGCCAATCCGAAGATGTGGTCAGTGTCTTCCAATAGTCCTATGTTAAGCTTTTTGAAAAGGTAAAGTGGGATTATGTTTACACACTATCCTAAATCAGCCAAGGTGTCGAAGGGTTTTGAATCCCTTAATCAACAAGGTGGTTAGAGTGTATCCCGGGTCTTCATCTTGCAGTTTACTTCTCCTTGGACAAATGCTGACCCATTTTTGCCTAGTTCTAAGCTCTCCACGTATTTATCCAGCAGGGCGTTATAGATTAGAGCGTGAGCTAGGACTTCAAGAACCGGTAGGTTAAGATGCAAATCCTGGAATTCATCTTCAAGAGTTGGTTCGGGCTCTTCTGGTTTGTGCGTTTTAATCTCCATCTCGGGTCACATCAGGCTTGTTTGGAATGTTTTCCTCTAGGGATGTGTTTCTTGATAGCATTGTTGAAGTAGATGGGGTGAGAAGATGCAGTGGGGATCCAATTGTTGGTAAGAACGAGCAGACAAAACTGGGGAAGTACTCAGTTTGGTTCTTAACCGTGTTGCTAGGTAGTGCTCATGTTTATTCGATCGGTGATGGCCTTCAAAACTTGTGCCATTTTGTTGGTATCTTTACTTTGCTGTTGTTTGAAATCGGCTTCAAACTTGGACAGTCTAGCATCTTGATATGCCATGAAGTTGGATACCAATCCTTTAAGATTTGATTGATTGTTAAAGCTTTGAGGACGGTTGTTGAAGGAATGGTTTAGGATCGGACCGTTGGGTTGAACCGGTTAGGTGGGTTTGAAAAATTATTTTGGGAATTTTGGGGTTGTCTCCACCTAAGGTTTGGGTGACTTTTCCATGACGGATTGTAGGTGTCACCAAAATTGTTTTGCTCAGGCTTAAAAGTGTACCACTTACCTCCCGCTTCATCGGTACGCGAGGATGCATATTCAACAAAGGCTTGTTCGGGATCTTCCATGCAATACTGAGTGTCGTGGGGACCACTGCAGATCTCACATGAGGTAGTGATTTTGTTCACTTGAGTAGGTTGCGTCGGAGCAAGATGAGCTTCCATCAAGCATTGGACTTGATTTTCAAGCTCGATTAGACGGCGGTCGGATGTACTCAGGACATCTTGAGGCAAAGTGATTGCCTTGACCGGCTTAGCGAAATCCCTTGGGTCATTCCAACTTTCGTTGTCATAGAGGGCGAGGTCCTCTAATAATGCCCAGGATTCTTTGGCGTTTCGGTCATGAAGCTTACCACCGGCCGATTGGTCAATGGTTCGTCTTGTGACGGGATTGACATGGTCATAAAAAATTTGGACTTAGAGCCAAAGGTCGATGCCATGATGAGGGACTTTTTGTAGTAAGTCCTTTAAACGAGTCTATGCTTCAGATAGAGATTCTCCATGATGTTGTTGGAACATCAGGATATCATTGCGGAGTTTTGCGGTCCTTCCCAGTGGAAAGAATTGAGCAAGGAAACGAGTAGTAAGATCCTCCCATGTGGTGATGGATCCTGCTGGAAGACGTTCAAGCCAATTGCTAGCTTAATCGCAAAGGGAATATTAAAATAAATGCAGGCGCGTTCTTTCCCTGTTTTCACCTGATAACATCAAATAACGTCTATTTTATAGCATCATTTATCCCATGTAATTAACTCATTTTGTATGATTATTGCAAAGAATTATTACTTAATCGTTTGTATTTGATAATTGCAGTAATTATGGAGTACTTGGTGAAGTTATTCTAAAAGGCACGCATTTTGGAGCATAAACGAAGAGTTCAAGAAAGTCTACTGATCTGACAGCCAATACGCTGTATTATTCTAGACCTATACGACATATCCAAGACTTTGACGAATCAAAAGACCATTTCCTGACTTTGAAGAATACACCGTATCCACATCAACGATACGCCGTATATAATACTTTGGTCAATGAAGAAGAACCAACTGATTTTACATCAATACGCCGTATCCAACAAGAAGATACGGCGTATCCGTGCCTACACTTCACATATAACCACGAAGGATTAAAGAGCTATACGCCGTATCTAGGAGACATCAATATGCCGTATTCACAATATAGTAATAAAATATTCTAGAAGATATCAAACGTGTTCCTTACGATAAAAAATCCCTAATACGCCGTATCCCACATTGCTCGATACGGTGTATCGACTAGATTCCAAACCCTATAAACAGACGACCCATAACTCAGTTTTAGGTATGCAAGTGAATCCCTAAACCACCAAGTCGACCAAGAGACGAATAAAGGAGCATAGAAGGTCAGAAAAGAGCCTCAAGATCATAGAAAAACTCTTGTAATCTTCGCGCAACCAAATACGCGTTCGATTAAGGTTTCTTTATTTTAATCGTTCATATATCAAACCGTGTGTATTTTTACAATGACTATCGGCTGATACCTTTAGGTATCAGCCATGTTTATGAAGATCTAATGTTTGGTTTGTTTATCTCGATTGCTTAATTTATCGTTGATTGTTGTTTATGTTTATCAATTTATATTCGTTTACGTGCTTAAGTATGCGACCTATCATTCAACTGGGTCTAGTCCTACATATTTAATGCGCTGCAACTTCGGTGTTGTTTGGGCGTAGGCTAAGAGTCCGGGATAGCTCTCCATATTGCAATTTATATATCTAGAATCATAGGATCACAAATATTGACCTATCTTTGCCTTTAGATTAGTGAGCTTAGTTGAGCCATAAGGTGACCTTGGTATCAACGAGTACGTTCTTATTCCATTGGTAAGGACTCGGACAGTGGACTACTAGTATATAAAGAGCCGTTAAGCAGTAAGTGGGTAAAGTCTCTCGAGATAAGCACTCATTGCACTAAATAACAAATTGCGTTTTATTAGATTATTCATGGTTGATATGTTTTCCTTATATTAGTTCGTTGACCGCTCCTCTATCGTTTGTTTATCTTCTTGTGTGTGTTTATTACTTTACTTGTCATCAAAACCTTAGGTTAGATAACCTAAACTGTGCCAGTCTCTCAAGCATAAAACCCTCCTTATCATTAGTTTAGGTTTAACTTAGGTTTTGCACAATTTAGTATAATTTAATACTAACATAGATAACTAAAATACTGATAGAATTAAGAATTAACGCTCTCGCTCTTAGTGATCGACACCATACTTACCAACGAAGCTACATCTAATCAGGTACACTGCCCGTTAGAGTGTTGTTTTTAGGTATAGTCAGCATAAAATAAATAGTAAAACTTGAGAACTAAAATAACAACCTACATGATGACACATCAAGTTTTTAGCGCCGCTGCCTGGGAGTGAAGTTGTTTTATTTATTAGTGTTTTAGTTTAGATTAATTTGCATATTTGTGTGTTTGTTTTTGTGTGTTTGATTTTCTGCATTGTATATTTTGCATATTTGTGTGTTTGTGTGTTTTTCTGCATTGTTACAGCATGCTATAACTTTCTGAGTCGAATACTCAATACGGCGTATTCATTTTCTTCGGATACAACGTATAATTTTTTTCAACCCCAATTAAGCGTATTCAACTCTTCTCAATACGGCGTTTTTATTTTGTAATTTCGATGTGTTAGTCTATTTGACCATTTTCTTTCCCAGCAAATTTGTCACACCCGCCAAGGCGGAATCGTAAGGCATGATCAATAGGCATCATCACAACATAAGGCGTCAAAATAGAGAAAACTAAAAATGACATTTATTAAACTCCAAAATCAAAGCGTGTTATGACAACGCCCAAAACAAAAATCCAACATATAATGCATGAAGAACAAAACATGACAAGTTCAATGTAACTTAAATCAGATAAATCATAGATCGCATGCATGCCTTGATCCAGCTAACTCCTCTTCCTAACTCTTCACACATTTTATCACCTAAAAATGATGCTGAAAACGTCAACATAATTGTTGGTGAGAGTTACAGGTTTAAGACACACATATGACACCGCGATCAACAAAAAACAATATTTACGAACATATATGCATGGCTATTCTATCACAAACCAAAATTCACAATTATCTGGGGTGGATCGTACCCCTCCGTCCCACAATCTATCTCCGCGCAAGACTAACCCACTTGACTAGCTAAGTCCGTTTGGGTTCACATAGGCCTCTGCCATTATTAACATGCACTTGCCCTTTCCACAATTCATAACACATAGCTATGATAGCACATAGCAATCATATAGTTCGACACTTAAAAACACATATCACGGTTCATAATTAAAAAACAGTTTTGCATCATTTCCATCCCAAAATAAGTAAAAAGTAGGACTGTAAAACTCACCTCGATGCAAAGCAAATCCAAACTCTTCAATTAGACGTGCAAAAGATCTCTAAACAAAATAACCAACATATGTTTCATCGATTAGGTCACACACCCAAGTCAAACGTAACAATCAAAATGATGGATTAATCTATAACCTATCTTAACTTCAACTCTCTATATATCCTCTTACTTGCCTAACCTTGAATATACTCACAAACCTTATTTCTACTTTCTGCATTTTATTCGTTTTTTTAGTCACAGATGATCTAATTAAAATACTTATAACCCTATTATTTCTTTTCCTTACATCCCATAGCTCCCTAATGAGTTGTGAGCTTTTATCATTTTTTAGAAAAAATAATAACGAGTCTAACTATTTTATAAAAATTCAACATCACAAAGTGTCCATAATATGATTTGATTCGACTTTCAAACAGTTTAGCTTGAGCAGACCCATTTAAACACTTAGGAAATATTCTACAAAAATTCCAGAAAATCATAAACATCCATGACATACTATAGTAGCAAGCCCATCAATTAAAATGACGGTTTTGTTATAGTTTTTGACTTACAAAACACAACTTCAGAATCTGCATGAAAACTCAGTTTTGACATTGGAATCTTGTTTGATTAGTTGACTTATCTTCCATCACTTTCAAATCTGAAACCGATGGGGGTGGAAAGTAGACGCTCTGTAGATAATTTTTCGGCTATAATAACAATCAATAAAGCTATTCCGTATGGACCGAGGATATGGCTCTCGCAAAATGACCTAAAATTTTGCCCAGATTTCAGTTACGAATTTAACATGATATAACCCCTAATCATTCAAATTCTAATCCTAATTAAACCCTAAAACGATTTTATTGTTTACAAAACCCATTAATTAAATTGATTAATTACAGAACCGTAATCATAACATATAAATACCCTAATATCTCACATGATTGTTACATGATTAAAACTTAATTGAATTGAAAGAGGTTTAAGAAATTGATACCTTAAAGCTTAGAAATCAAAACACTAAATTTTTTTGGGGTTTCCCTTGCTCTTGTGTTGTTCGTCCGGTCAAAGAGAGAGAGAGAGAGAGAGAGAGAGAGAGAGAGATAGAGAGAGAGAGAGAGATCAAAGTGATTTTTGTTTAGGTTATGATTTGTATTTATAGTGCTTAAGAGATAATTACCAAAATTAGAGTTGTTATAAATTAGGGATTTGTTTCCTCCTCTTTATTCGGCCGGCCAAAACCACACTACCCTCCACTTTTATTTATTATTATTTTTTTTTTTATTATTTAACCACAAACCGCCTTTAAATTTAGTTATTCTTATTAATAAAACTTTTACTTATTTTGCTAAACCTTGAACTTTCTAACTAGTTTTCAAACTAACCTTCATTTCTAACTACTTCTAAAAATAGCAAGTATTCTAAAATCTATAAAATACTACACTAATATACATAATATTAATTACATATACATAATATGTACACAGAATATTACGTACACGACATTTGAAAATTCGCAAAAGCCTTCAAATGATTTGAATTCCACAAGTTCCATGATATCAAACACATAATGTACTTTCCATCTCATACACATTAAAAACACATTAAAACCACTTAATGACACTCAATAAACTGAATTATAAGGCTTCAACTATCCGCGCTAATATCTAAGTTGTTACAATAATTTATTACAAGGTTATAAATGGAGACCCCAACAATTACTATGATAGGTATATAGGTTGAGGAAGAAAAAGCTCACAGGAGTGGTAAGGTGTATAACTAGGAATCTGCTAAGTATGATAAGATCTTGTATGATGAAGACGTTCACGACCTCAGATCTGTTGAAATTAAATTCCAGTATAGTTGATGATTATCTTATAACATACTTGATGAGGGTAAAGAAAAAAAAAAATGAAGAGGTGTTTCGAGTGTGAGGAGTGTCGGTTGGATGAACAATTTAGAGAAAAGTAAACATGAAAGGAAAATTCATTAAGTGTATGAGGAAATGAATAACCAACCACTATTCTAAGGATGGAGGAGGTGTATAATATTACCTAATATGGCCTGTCAAGTTTGGCTTTACATGGGTTTCATTGGCTTTGTTGTGTGTGTGTTGGCCTATTAGGTTCCTAATAATATACTTAACGACGTAACGACAATTATCTATAGGAGTGAACACGATACTTTCATTGGATTTTCATATTCCTAACAATTCCCTAAGGGAGGTCACTCCATTTTACTACAACTTTAAACCAAGCATATATGAAGGTCTTCGTTACTTGTGCTCCGAGACTTCGTTCCCTTTTTCTTTTTTCTTATGATTATGGCGTAGTGATCTTGACTTGTATGTGAATATGTGATCTTGAGCATCTTGAGATCATCAACCAAGCATATCTATTTTCGCCATCTTGTAAACTTTCCCATCTTGTGAACTTGTGACTTTTGGACGTCATGCTTTATACCTTTCTTATTTGACCAACTTAATAAGCTTTAATAGTGCATTTCTTTCTTGTTGTTCTTTAAAACTTGACAACTTGTCACATTCAATTAAGGATGTACGGTATCAGAGTAGCGGAAGTCTTGAAACATGTACTTGAGCTTACATGATGTGTTTATATTTGTCGGCTGGGTATGAGCATGTGGTTATGAATCTTTGAGACAACTGGAATCAGGTACCTTCAAGTCTATCTTTAAAATTTTCCTCTTTAAAAACTCAGTTAGCTATAAGCGAGGGGACGAATATGGCTTTGTCATACGCCCGTGTTTGGTTAGAGTAAACTTTGAATCCGTGAGGATCGACCTGTGATCAGGTAGATTCAATTTAAGAAGAATCTCCTTGACAGGATTTCTAGCTGAAGTATAGAATCTTTCTAACACATATGTATTAGATTCATCAAACTCAACATGTTCTCATTACCGAAACATCTTAAAGCAGACATCACGATAAGAGTGAACCAGCGAGTTACTATCTCACCAATTGAAATAAAAATTGATTTGAAAAATCAATCGACGTATCACTTGCTAAAGTGGTTTTGTAACACATCGAGAGTGTTAATCATTTCAAAAGTTCATCATCAATCGTCAATTCATATACTGGAACAAGTTTGATTCATTAAGAATGCCACATCGTTTCTTTCTAGTTGTCACAAGTTTTGAATTCAGATAGAATCGCAACAAGTCTTCCTACATGAGCTTGTTTGAGTTGGCTTCAAGGCAGGATTTCCATCTTCATTGTGATTTACTTGAGTATAACTCTGATGTTCTGGACAAAATCACAAGGCTAATGCATAGGAATCTTTTATTAGTTATGTTATTCCAACATTGTTGTGTGATAGCTAATCGTTAATTTTGCTAGGCAGTCACTAACTGCGATTCATGGATGAATCTCTTTTGGCTCTAGACTCAATAGTGCTCTTTGGTTTTAATGATTATAGAGGCTGGAGCAGACTGTCCACCTTTTCCAATACCAAACCTAACTCAGAGTGAGAAAGTGATAGCCAAATGCATGTAATTCTCCAATCGAGAATATGAAACCAAAAATCTTTTGAGAGATTGATTGGCTTAGGAGGGTTGTGCATATGCATCACTGGGTCAATGATGCAGTCTTCAATTGTGTGGGAACCAATCATCTTTGTTGATTCTTGACCGCAGATGTATTGATCGATTTTTGCCTAGGTGTAGAAGGGCTTTTGTTTTCACCCTTTATCTTAACTTTTCTGTTTAATTCTTAAACCCCTTCATCGCTTACCGAGACTTCCTAACTAGTACTTGTTGGGTTTGTTCAGTACTAGCTCCTTCTCAGCAGCACTTTTCTTTATTCTTACTTTACTTCTTTTTTCATACTAAGGGCACTATCTACCACTATCTAGTGGAAGATCCTGGGTAGATCCTTCGGTTCTGACTTTGAATCGATGGGAATGAATACTAAACTTAACCACCTAATAAATCACCAATACAGTAAAATTAATGGTTGGTCTTCTGGTTCCTTCCACATTTATCCGAAAAGTATGCTGCTGCCTGTCGTTACATGCTTTCTGTTACTTGTGATGACGAGGATGATTATATTCCTTTAGCAATCACTCCCGACTTACCGATCGAGGAGCCCGATAATTCTCTAAATATGGGGGATGAGCATCTCGACACTATTCCGGCAACGGAATCGGACGAAGTAATAAAGTCTAGTGTTGAGAACCTTGTCCCAATCCCAAGTGAGTTCGAGGGTATTTCCGACGATACGAGTGATGTGCCTACTTGTGATAATAATCGTGTTAATGTTGAAATCGATCTTGTGGAATCTTTGATTAACCGTGATACTTCGATTGTTCATTCTTCTAAGATCGACCCTATTCTCGAGGAGTTCGCCGGTGAACTCGCTCATATTGCTCCAATTCCACCGGGAATTGTTGAAGCCGATTTTGATCCAAATGATGATACTTCGAGTGATGACGATGATTTTGAGGACATCGAGTACGTTAGCTTCGAGGAGGTGAATGATGTCGAACAAGAAGAGAAAGAGTTTGATTTAGAAGATATTCTTCAAATCCAAGACGTTATCCTTCGTGAGAAATTGTTGAAAATAAGTCGTCTTATTTCTAATATCGAATCTTTGAAAGACAATCCTATTCCCGTCACGGATAGTGATTCGTCCGATACTTCTCTTTCTCATTTGGATAATTCTTTACCCGAATTCGAGACTTTTAGCGATCATACGGAAGAGACGAGAAGTGGCAGTACCACTACTCATGCTAATTACTCTCTTCCCGAGTTTGAATCATTTCATTTCGATCCGTCATTTCCTCGTCCTCCTCCGGAACCACCGGATGTTGAGATTTGCTTACATTTTGAGCCCGATGCTCCCGTGATTGATAATTTTAATGAGCTTAATGATGACCAAAGGGGAAGTGAGATTGATTTTTCTGAAGATGACGATTCCTTCACATTTGTTATCCGGACTTTTCTCCCATTTCTCACCTACCCCGAGGTTTCTCTTTTATCTTGCTCCACCGGGAGTGAAGATACGATCTTTGACCCCGGCATCTCCACTTAGAGCCGGTGGCATCTCATCGGGATGGAACTTTCATGTGCTTTAATGTTTATCCAAACATTAATGAAAGCCCGATTGAGATTTTCTTTTCCATTTGCTTCCCCATGGACAACTTAATTCGGGGTCGAGTCAAGCTCGTGACTCGGTTAACAAAAACAAGCATTTCTATCTTCTTATCTATTTTCTAACAACTAATGAGAGGGGCTTGCCTTTCCTTTCTCGTGTTTCGTGTTTTGTTGGTTTGTGTTGTTTTGTCCAGGATTACATGGATTTTAAAGACTCTCGTGCTCATGGTTTTGTCCATTTATTTAAGCTTCATATCCTCAGCTTCATTTAGGGAATCCCATATCCTAATCTTATCGATTAACCCTTAATACTTGAATTATGCCTTGAAATTAGTATGGGGGTATTAATATCACATTGAGGACAATGTGTAGTTTTAGTATGGGGGGAATCTATCGATTTGATTTTACCTGTGTCCGTTGTTCTCGCGTAACCCGTTTTTCCACCAAAAATATGTGATTTATATGAAAAATAGCAAAAATTTTAAATTTTTATGCATAAAAAAAAGTGAAAAATGTTGTAAAAAATAATGTAATAAGTGTTTTGGCATAAATAAAGGTGAGAACGAGAAATAAATTTTGACCCGATCGGTTTTAAACCTTAGCTTTTTCCTTAACAATTAACGATGATAGTTTGTGCTAGTCTCAAGTAGACTTTAAACATGCTAGACTTGATTTGTTATTAACGTAAATGAAGACTTGTGCTAATCTCATGTAGATTTTAAATATGCCGAGTTGGAATTTATATGGCTAAGCATTCGCGAATCTCTTTATTAGAGATTTTAAATTGCGAAGAACGAGAAATGATAGTGTTATTTATAAGTCATGACATTAAACGTAGAATAGTTGGTTTTCTTTCAAGCTCATAAGTGTTAATTGTGGCTTTTTCTCCCATTAGCTTGTTTCACCTTTATATATAATTGTTTAATAAATAGAGTTGTGCGGTTTTTTGGTTAATAATTAGTTAATAGAAGTTTTCTTTAGTTCCTTTGTGATTAGGATGAGTACACATCAGGAATACTTAATTTGGCATACTATATGTATCACATTAATAAATATTTTGCTTATTCCTTAAAGAGCCTTAGGGTATATGGGATAAGTAGAATTCAATAATAATCCAAGACTGATAAAAGTTTGCTGCATCTTGCCGGCTCACAACCGATGTTACAGCCTTCTAAAAGGTCGAGGAAGTTACCGAGAGTTCGCAAATAATGTTTGTTACCTCATGTCGGGAGGCTTTGGGTTCGATGTTGTTAGCCCTTCTAAAGGACCGAGGTTATAATTATGTTGCTTAATTTTTGTCTTACTTGTGCCTTAAAGAGCCTTATGGGTATATGGTGCAAATAAGAATTGGTTCCAGTATGTCTTAAAGAGCCTAAGGGTATATGACATGAAAATGCTTACTGGTGAAGGGGAGGTCACAGGTTCGAGTCCTGTGACCTACCTTTTTGTAAAACATTTTTAAAAAAAAAAGCTAAATAATAAGCAAAAATACGACACTTTAATAAAAGACTTTTTGCCAAGACTTATTAATAAGCTAGATTAAATCAATTAAAAGGACAGTTTACTAGTTTAGACTCATTTGCTTTTAGTCAAAACTGTTGGATTGAATTAGCATTAATAAGACCCAAAAAGCTAACAAAAGGCCAATAAGTTGAAACAGACCTAGACTTATACCTAATAAGCACTAAAATAATCAAAACACATAAGCTGAAAATGCAGTAAAAGGATTTAAGATAGTGGACTCTAAAAATGGTTTAAAGGACTTTTGACAAACTTTTAAGCTAAGATTATGAACTAAAAAGTACTAAGATTAAGCTAAAAACTAAAAACAGATAAAGTACTAGACTTAAAGAATACAAATAAGCTGGATTTTAGCAAAACACCTAATGAAATAAGCTAGAAAAAGATGAAATGAAATGACAGATTGACTACTTTATTTTTGGCCTTTTTAAGAAGAAATGACAACTTGCAGACAGAATTTAAGACTCAAAAATGAATTTGACGCACTAAAAACTTGAAACAGATTAACATTAGACTACAATAAGCTAAATACAATAAAAAATAAACCAAAGACAAGCTAGATTCTAACCGTAAATGATCTGCATAATCAAACTCTTAAGTAAAGACCATGAACTAGAACTTCTTGACTGATTTTAATCCAAATCATTTAAAAGCCTATACCAAAGATAACTCAAAACAGATTTGAAATGATGCAAAGGAAACCACTTTGAAGCATAAAAACCACATGTCTAGTAGGGATTTAAGAAATTCTTCTAATAAGCAGTTAAAAAGAAAAATGGACTAGCAGACTTGGAATTATGATAAAACAATATTCAAAACTTAACAATGACTAATCTGAGCTTATGAAAACTTGTTTTTAAACTTCATAAGAGCTTTTAAAACTCAGAGTGATCCCTAGAAATAACATGAACACAATTTAGACATGTTTAAGTTGCTTAACCCAAACACCCCTTTAAAACTTGAATTTTCATTTTTAAGCTAAGACAGATCTAAATAAGCTTAGAATTGCTAAAACAGATTAAGAACTATGACAAATAAGAACTAATAAGCAAAAACTTTAGAATAATAAGCCCTAGATTATAAGCTAAGCTAAATAGCAGTTTAGACTTAAAATGGTCAGATTTCATGAAAACACAAATCAAACTTAAACTAAACTATAAACTAAATACAATAAGATAATACAAGACTAAATAATCATAAATAAGCAGAGAATAAGCAGAAATAAGCAGTTTAATAAGCTGATCAAGAAATTAAGCTAAAAATAGAAAAAGTAAACATACATAGTCCTTTGCTCTAAACAAGGACTTAAATGCTCTTTAGAGCTTAATCTACAAGCTCCAACTTATTTTCATAAGCTGGTACAATCCCATAAGCCCATCCATTTCTGGCTTATCATCCTTTTTAAGCTTTTAATGACTTTTTAAAGTAGTTTTAAGTAACAAGGCTTATTCAGTTAAGCTATAAGCAAGCTTAACTGAATAAGTTTTAGCTTTTTAAGGTAATAAGAGCTTATTGCTTATTCAAGTGAAATCCAAACACATTTTAGATGAGATTTGCATAAAAGTAAAATAAGGATTCAAAACAATATTTAAAAGGAAACTGAATTTTATTAATAATGAAAGAGGTTACAAGCTTTTGAGACGAAATACAATTAGAAAATACAATAAGCTGAAATTTAAGCTAAAAACGACTAAAAAAACTAGATATCATAACTAGATGACTGAGCCTCTATTTATAGTTGAGGAGAGAAGGATCCAGAAGCAAAGGATCGTCTTCAAGCACCCAATATTAGCCCTTGATTCATAACCAACTTTCAATCCATCCATTTGAGCCCTTAAATCAACCTCCACGTCTTATTAGCCAATAGGACACCTTGGGATTACCAAGGTGTCAGTGAATGATGCAATACCTTGTTCCACGTTGGCCTTCTAGATGAGATGGAGCGTGTAGGAGGGAAAGATTTTACCCGTACGTATTAGTCACTTGTTGCAGTGTAAATAGGAGGGATAATGAATAGTAATTTTGACTGGCGTATTTTGATATGTTTGACTTGGATTTGGGCCTGTTTATTTTCTTTTGGGCTTGGGCTGTTTGGACTAGTGAGTTGGATAATGGACATATAGTAGGCTTATTATTTTAGGCTAAAAGGCTTGGTAACATTCAAATATTAATGGGTTGACCCGGCCCATAAAACGAGTACGGGTTGACCCATTAAAAATGAATACGTGCTCGGCTTCATTTCCTCACGGTCTTCCAATCTTGTGCTCGGTTTTGTCATTTTTGGCATCGTTTTTGTCCATTTTTGATATATCCGTTACCTGCACAATACAATTACAAAATAGACATATACAATGTATTTTCCATTTTGTTTTTGATCATTTAAGCTCGTTTTAATAAAGAAAAATGATATGTGATTAAACACATATCAGAGGCCTTTGACAAGAGACATATAGGAGAGGACGCCATCATATCTCCAAGAGACAGAGTATACAGATTGTTGCCTCAAGATCTAATCAATAGATCAACACCTTTTAGATTACGAATGAAATAGGTGTGTTGACAAAAAGCAACTTCAAGGTTCGAATCACAGAATTGCCCAACGGAGAATAAGTTGTATCCAAGTCCTTCTACGTAGTAAACCCTTAAAATCATAACATTACCAATCTGATAATCACATATCCTAATATCTTTGCCACGTGATCATTTTCGAATTTTACAGTACCCAAAAATTTATTGACGAAATTGGTGAGCTGAGAGCGATCTCCGGTCATATACTTGGAGCAGCCGGAGTCCAAATACCAGAGAAAAATTTGGACGACGTGGCATGCATCAAGAGAGGAAGATGGAACATCAGAAACTATGGATCCATAAGATTTACTGGGTTCCTTTTTGTTAGCAGATATAGATTTAATAATCTTAGGTTTGCAAACGGGAACATTAGTTTTAGATTTCCTAGGTTTTCTTGAGTAAACCAATGTTACGACAGGCTTAGGTGTATCACTTTCTAGAGCAGTTAGTTTCCTAAGGGGCACTTCAGCAGTTATGGTAATCCTAGTTAAAGGGCAC
>BQNB010082653.1:4578-29267 GCA_026074375.1 Tanacetum coccineum
ATTGTATAAGTTTAATAAGGATTTGATTTGTCCTTGTTTATTAGCAAGTTAATCTTTAACAAGTCAAACTTATAAGCTATTCATCTTTTAACAAACTCAACATATACCTATGTAGCACCGAAACGGGAACGGCAAAGGGATACGGGGACGATACGGGAACGGGAAACGGCAAAAATCAAAAATTCAAGATACGGGAACGGCATAGATACGGCAATAAAAATCTATAAAAAATTAAAAATATATTAAAGAAAATCCAAAATAGATATATATTGATGTAAATGTAAACTCCAAAAATACTACATCTTCCAAAGGTAATTAATTATCAATAATCAAATCATTTTCAAATTCCGGTAGTGAGAGATCGACAAACTCCAAAAAGCCTACGTCTTCCATTGAATCAAAAATCATAGCTAAAAAGATATCCAAGAAAGTTGTAAATGAAAAGAAGAAAGTTGTAAATGAAAAGAGATAATTAAATTATTCCATAAGTCCATAGTATTTTGATAGCCCCTATGTGACTATCACAGTATCACGTGACCAACAAAATAGTACAGTAGATTTTTGTAACTTTACATCTGACCAATAATAAAAAAGAAATATATATATCTTCATCTTCCTTATCCACTCCCGACGTCTCTTCCCATTTCCGGCGACTGCGTCATTTTCTTTCTAGCAAAAAAGTTTACTAAAACTAGCTCACCTCGTCACCCGTTCGTTTTATCATCACAATACCATTTTCTTAACATGAAATCGATCACAACATCAACAAATTTGATGCCCCCTGTTCGTTTGATGCCCTGGGCCGTCGCCTACTCTGCCCACCCCCAGGGCCGGCCTTGCTTGGAATTCCAGAAACGGATAAGAAACGTCTAGGAAACGGCATAGGAAACGTTTCCAATATTAGGGAAACGTTTCGGGGGCGTATCGGAGGCGTATCCGTACCCACGGCGTTTCCAAACGGGTACGGCAGCCCAACAGGCGTTTCCGTGCTTCAGAGAGTATTAGTTCTGGTTTCTATCACGACTGAGTTTGATTCGGCTGCGGTTCGAGTTTCGATTTGGTTTTGATTCGTGGTCGGGTTAAAACCTTGGTCGCTAGTCATAAACATGAAGCTTTCTGCTAAAGGTGACTATCTTTGCTCAATTTCATGCAGTATGATGTGTAAATGTCTATTCCTCCGTAAATCACGAGATTAATTTTCATGCATAACAAAGGTATACACAACATGCTTCATATTCAAACTAAAATAAGAGTATAGTGACACGAACAAATTTATGTATGTGTTTCCACAAATTTGCATGGCAATCAATAAACCATGAAAGTAGAGTTCAAATACTTACAAATCTGAAACCGACATAGGAAACAAATGAAAATATATAAAGTAGCACATACCTCCAGACGAGCTCATTAACCCTGAAGGACACCCATTTGTTCCGAACGAACCCATTAATTCCTAACGAATTGGGTGGAGATGGAGAGTACATACCCATCAACTCCGAACGAAACCATCAACTCTGAATGAACCTACTACTTCCGCATAAATTGGGTGGTGATGGAGAGGACAAATCCATTAACTCCGAACGAAAAGGATGGTGATGGAGTAACTCCGAACGAGCCATTAAATTTGTCATTTATTTTTTTATGTGCAGCGAAGAATGTTTCTCTCGGGCTAGACCGGTGGTGATCCATAGCTCTTCCGAAGGAAGGATTGCACCCTGTTCTCCCTCGGCCTCCGGGACCAAACCATCTTCTGAAAGAGAACCCGCCACAAACTTAACCGAACATGCAAAATCGGTAGAGTGAAATAACAGGCCCACGGTTAGCGCCAATGTTTAAGCAAATTCCCGTAAGGATGCTTAGACTTCATAAGTGTGCTTCAGTAGCTAGTACTTCGAAAGTTGGACATCTCCTTCATCCTAGAGCTGAATGAGTAAGTCCTCATGAGTGGTTGAGCTGCTGGTCCTTTGGATGTTAGAGCATATCTTTCGGCTCTGAGCTAAAACAAGACAAGACACTGTTAGCTCGCCTTAGGTTTTTAATCCATGACCAAGCTCTGGCATGGGGATAAGTATAGGCTTGGTATAAGTTCTAGTAAGAGAAACTAGAAAGAAAGAGTAAGTTAGGAGGAGAGTGTGTGTGAATCTGAGTCTCGTTCATGCTTGTGAACAACTCATTATATACTACCTGGGGTTAGCTCCACGACACAAGCATTGTGGAAGCTAAGTTGTCTTCTAGAGGCAGCGCATAAGTCGCTGGTGAGCATCAGGCTTGGTCTTCGGAGTCAAGGTTGTCTCCATGCTCGAAGTACTAGTTGTGGACCAAGCGTCTGTGCTATTCGTACATCGTACGTCAGTTGTCAGTGTACTAGCTCCGAGGGAGACAATGCTCCACCTCCTGTGTAGGCATTGCTCCTTACCTCATGTGCAGACGCTGGTCCTTACCTCATGTGCAGACTACTGCTCCTTACCTCCTATGCAGACTGCTGCTCCTTACCTCCTATGCAGACCGCTGCTCCTTACCTCTTGTGCAGACTGCTGCTCTTTACCTCCTGTACAGACTGTTGTTCCTTACCTCCTGAGGAGATTGTTGCTCCTTACCTCCCGATGAGACACTACTCCTTACCTCCTAAGGAGACATTGTTCCTCCTCCTGAGGAGACATTGGTCCTTACCTCATGAGGAGACATTGCTCCTCCTCCTTAGGAAACATTGAGGAGACATTGTTACTTACCTCATAAGGAGACATTACATCACCTCCCGAGGAGACATTGTTCTGTACCTCCTGAGGAGACATTGCTCCCCCTCCTGAGGAGACATTGTTCCATCGTCATTGCCTCTGGACCTGAGGTGAGGCCATCGTCAGCCCAGCTACTCCAACGAACCGTTCCAACATGGAGTGGTTTTGTCTTAGGAATGTTGATTGTTATTGTCTCCCCCAAAGTATCCGGAGGAGACCATACCTTATCACCTAACAAATACACACTTGGGCCTTAACCCATAATAAAAATACACGACTAACAAATACCTTTTATAAAAATAGTTTTATAAAAGTATTTATAGTCGTAAACTCGTTTTTAACGTATCTTTTTCGTTATAGATCGGTTTTTCGAGTTTCTTATCATTATGGAATCGTCACGAGACGTATTATTTTTATATAAGGTCAAAAGCTACTGTATTGGATTCGAATTTAAACAGCCCATAAGTATTTATATGTTTAACTTTATAAAAACCTTGTTTTTATGTATTATTAACTTAGTAGTTTACTATAAAAACTCTTAAAAACACATTTGACACTTGTGGTACTTATAATAAAGTCCAATATCATCCCTAGTCCTTGTAAATTCATTGCAACAAGTTCAACCCTTTTACTTTCATTACTTTCATTTGTATTTACATTAGATAACTTTAAAACCCTAATTAGTCCTTAAACATGTTTATACTTAAACCATAAGTTAACATCTTTATAGATCTATTTTTCCATGATATTTATAACATTAGGACATGAGAATAAGTGTATAAATTGATAAACTCAAATAAAAACCCATTTTACACATTTAAAAGTCATTAGTGGTGATTTAGCCGTAAATAACATATAACACATAAAATCACAACAATTAAAAGTATGAAGGATTTAGAAAGACCTTAGTGATGATGTATAGGATGTAAAATGAATGCTAAACCCGTGTTTAGACTTAAATCCAAGCTTTCAAGCTTATAACCCTAGATTAGGTTTCCAAAACCCTAATCTTTACTTTTTCTTCTTAATACTTGCAAATGGTGATCCAAGGCTTGAATATGACTTAATACATCTTAGGATTGATGTATAAAGAGATGTATGGATTGTAGAAAAATTTCGTATGATTTGTTTATATGAGCTTTTGAGCCGTGAGCTTCAAAGAGAGACAAGGAAGGTTTTTGGTGATTTTTGTTAAGTTTCTATGAAAGAAAGAGTTCATGTATGCTATATATAGGGAAAATATCCTATTAACTTAACCATGGTTACTTTCTAACCCTAGCACAAGGTTAACTAACCAAGTGACTCATGGTGTAAGAGTTAGCTTCCTTAGATATTTCTTAAATATCTAGATATTATGCAAGTTGATAATTCTTGGTTTATAACTTGAAAATTTCGGCACAATATACATATATGTGATGTTATATTTATTATTTTGGGTATTGGGTATAATCGTGGGTATTCGTTTAGGCGTAGTTAGGTTTTGGAACTTCCGGGAATGCCTAAACGCATTTTATCGTGAAACGTAAGCATTTTACGTAACCAATAAAAATATGATGAACAAAGTTAATAATTATCCTCTAAATAATCATATAACACTTGTTAGATATAAACTTTTAATTGTTTAATGCCCGTTTACATTGTATGATCATTTTCAGTTTACGCGATTTAACTTAACGTTTACGGTTTAAGAGCAAACGCGTAAAACCCTAAAAATAAATTATGAATTTTATAATGTCATACAATGACTTAAAACACGAGGTGTTATATATGTTAATTTAAAAGATGTATTCCAAAAAACAATCTAGCTCAAGTGATAACAATGATTGATAATGAAACCAATGGCCTAGGTTTCGAATCTAACAATAGACATCTTTTTACATAATGAATTTTTAAGAACCAAACATAGTCCGAAATAATCTACATACGAATTATTGTCCAAAGTCCGAAATAATATACAAACGAATTATTCTTCAAAATAATAATTAATGTCAAAAATTAATTAAAAAAAATTGTGTTGTGGCATTATGACGTGGCATTAAATAGTCAAATGCCTCCTGTTATATATAATGTAGAGATATAGGCTCCGGTTCCGTTGAGAAGGTTTTTATTTTGAGAAGATTGAGAAATCTTCGTTTGAGCAAATTGATTCATATTTTTTGATTTGATTCACAAGTAAACATCATTTAATAGTGAATCGAATCTATAAATCACAAATTTGATTCACAAATCATTGTTAAAATCGAGTTATGGTAAAGATTCATTAAAACTGTACAGATGATTTAGTATTGTAGTTATATCGCAAAATCGAGAGATTTTTAACATTGATTCAATATTTTTTACACATTTTGAATTAAAATTGCATTAAAATGAGTTCCACACTTTAAAAACTTGAATCAAAGTTAAACATCTATCGTTTTTTAAAACCTTCTCAATCAATCCAACTTCTATATATACATATACATATATATATATATATACATATATATATATATACATATATATATATATATATATATATATATATATATATATATATATATATATATATATATATATATATATATATATATATATATATGTATGTATATATATATATATGTATATATATATATATGTATATATATATATATATATATGTGTGTGTGTGTTCACTTGTCTACTAACTTTGTTTTGTAGCATAGATCTATATCTTGATTCATTGGTGCCCCACACAAGGGGGAGCATACACCGAGGGGGAGCACTTACAAGCTTCCTACTCATTTAAATTGCATTCATCGAATGTCTTGAGTTTCGATGGTAATTTATTTGATCCGTGGATCCGCTAGAGTCACTACGCAAAGAATATAATTATCATGGGGTGTAATGAGCAAGGGGGAGCTCAAAGATATGTGAGTAAATAGCATGGAGTTAGTTAAACCATGATGATAGAAGACTTCACTAGGATGATGCAAGCTCACCTTTATAGGAAGATAGGATCAGGGATTGTCAAATACGATGAAGGGTTCATTGATAAGTGCTTAATTACACATATCTTTTACCTCTAAAAATGAGCTTAAATGACCAAAAACGAACTTAAAATGCTATATCCAGGCCACCAATACAAGTCTCTCAGATCATAGTACATCTTATCTGCACCCAGATGTACTGAATATCTAGATGTATGAGCTTCATACATGATTAATTTCCTTACATCACCAACTGATGGAATCCAGATACGATCAAAGAAGTAAATTCACCATCAAGCTCGTTCTCAAATGTGTATTTCAATCCTCTAGCCATTCAGCTGGGCTTGATATCCTATGGAAGCTTCAGGGGTTTGTTGGGTGTCCTGTGCTTACCAAATCTTTAGTCTTAATCACAGAATGAATAGTAATACTCATAGCACGTACTCGTCTTGGCTTGAGTCTTTCTTTTCTGCTCAAGGCATCTGCCACCACATTTACCTTGCCTGGGTGGTATTTAATCTCACATTGCATAATCACTAAGACTCTCGAGTCCCCGCCTTTGGCGCAATATTCAACTCTTTCTGATCGAAATATGTTACTGGAGACTCTTGTGAGTCATGTAGATGACACTCTTTCGTACCATAAAGATAATTTCACAGATTTTAAGGCAACACCACCGCACCCAATTCCAGGCATGGGTGTAAAATATATTCTCATGTAATCTTCAACAGTCTTACGCAAATGCAAACACTTTGCCCTTGCTGGCAGTTCAGCACGCACCCCAAACCTTGTTTTAGCATCACAATAACCACAAAGTACATCGGTCCATCGGGGAGTGCTAACACAGGAGCATTGCATAATTTCTCCTCAGAATTTTGGAAAGATTCTCTTGCTTATGTCCCACACATATTCCTTAATCTTTTGAGGTCAACAGGGTGAGGGGCTTTGCGATCTTGGAGAAATTCTCGATAAACCTTCGTTAGTATCCTGCCAATCCTAGAAATGAACAGATTTCTGTTGGTGACTCAGGGGTCTTCCAGTTCTTGCCTGACCATCCTTTCTTAGGATGCCACGTGGAACCGTCTCGGTTTGAGCCACATGTCCCTAGGAATTGAACTCCTTCAACATAAATTCGCACTTTGAAAATTTGGCGTACAACTTCTCTGTCTTATTAAGTCTAGAATATGTCTTCAAAGTTTACATCGGCTCTTTCTTCTGGACTTGGAGTAGATGAAAATGTCGTCAATGAACACAATTAACGAATTTGTCCAAATACGGGCTTGTAGACGCGGTTTCATTAAGTCCATAAATAGTGATAATGTGAGCGTTTGTCATCCCGAATGGCATGACTGTTGAACATCAAAGTGCCCAAGTATCGGGTTCTAAACGCGACTTCGGTATAACTTCTTCTCGACTCTCAACTGATGATATCCGGAATGAAGATCTATCTTGGAGAAAGCAATACGCAGCCTTGTAATTGATCAAACACAAAGTCATGTGTAATATAAAATTTATTATAGAAGGTATAATTGTATTCCAAATTCTGGGAGAGAAGGTAAGGTTCTTTATAGTCAACCTTGTTAAGGTTCCTGTAGTACAAATAACATTTCTCATCGAACCGTCCTTCTCTTGACAAGAGCACAGGTGCTCCCCCAGGTGAAGTGAACTTGGTCGAATAAAACCATTCTCTTGAAGTCTTTGAGCTGTTCGACAATTCTAACATTTCTGAAAGCTAACCCGGTATAGAGAACTAACCAACTGGTGATGGCGCCTGGATCATATCGAATGCTAAATTCGACCTCTCGCACATGAGGTAAACCAACAGAATCACTGAAATACTTCTGGAAATCTTCGGACAATACGGATTCATTCAGCTTTTTCTCATCAGCCTTGATACATGCAAGTGATCCCAAGATCCTTCGTACTCATATCGCCTAACTTTTCAAGAATCTCGCCATCGGGAAGAGGAATACAGACAATCATCTTATAGCATTCGATAAAGCTCAGTATAAGCCAACCAATCCTTTCTAAAGATAAACAACACAACTCCTAGTCGGTTGGCAACAAGTCTATTTTGTGAAAACTGATTTAATAAGACTAATGGTGCAAACTATTATAAAAATGGTATTGGTGCTAACAACTTTTCCCGTCTGCTAATTCGATTTCATAACTAGTATTCAAAGCGGTTAGGGCAATATCAATAAAAGGTGTAAACGCAGAAGATACAAAACTCTTCTCAGCACGAGAATAAAAAAGAATACAAGCTAGTGGATCATTAAGGAAAACGTACCCCGAGACCACATTTCGTAATCTGCTGCGGATTTTCCAACCACCACATAAGCTCTAGCACGAGCCTCCTTCATTCTGCCTGGTTCCTTGCTTTTGGACACTTGTCCTTTATAGTGTCCTTTCTCTACCTACACCAAGCATGTACATTTTGCAGGAAGTTATATACCTGCAACCCTTAACCCCGAATCCTACAAACCCTTCTCTAGGTACACTCCATTTTTTGACATTTTTTTTGGCACTTTTGAGACAAAAACGGTCCGATGATGATGTATGTTGCATCCGATTGCTCATTGGTAATTTCCAGCATAAATCTTTCCTCCAGCTGGGCAGCAGCATATCCGGAGACAGGTTCCGGTCTCCCGTTGTTGTTTGGCTGGGGATAATTGTTGTTTCGGGCTTGAGGTTCTGGTTGTTGTTGTTGGGTTATTGTTGTTGGTTTATGGTTATTGTTATTGGTGTTCCTTTGTTGTCCTTCCCATTATCTTTTATTACTTTCACTAATTCTAGCACCAGCCTTTAACCTGAACCTGATTGCTCGACCTGACGGCCATGTAGATTGGGCCTCATGCAAGGTTCCGCGTGCTTAGAAGAAGGATATTTCCTTTGATTCCTACAGAAACCCACGAATGTACTTTCCAACCAATCTTCTTGCTTTCAGGGCATCAATTCAGACACATCAGAACTAGTTCATGGCAGCGATTGCTGTAAGCCTCGTAACATCTCCTTCAGAGTCAGATTCCAAGCTCTTGCTCCATCTTTTCGATTTCGTTTGCTGTGCAGTAGACATTCGTCATCATAGCTTTCCACTTTGCTCCTAGGGGAATTCTGATTAGCATTACGAGTACCAAAGTCTGAACATTTTCGATCCACCAGGTTAAGGCACGACCCTCAACTGCACAAAGCAAACTTCACTTTTGTTATCTTCAGCACATTTTGCAAAACTCAAACACTTGCTCTAATCTTTCGAACCAACGTTTTCAGTCCGACTAACGCCTCAGTCCTCCCCTGAAAAGTGAGGCTGCAGTTTTATAAATTCTTATACGAACACCATTCATCTCTGGCACAACAGTACCCTCCAGTAATTGTTGAAATCCCAGATCACCAGTATTGTTTGAGTCAGCTCTAATCTTTTACATATTTTTCAATGGCTTTGCCACACCCTTTCCCACCTATCTTCCTATCGATTTCTTCTTAAATCCCCCTTCCTAGGTCCGGACATGATTCTGGAAACATGCTTGTACAGATTCGTTAAGACTCTGTAAAGGTATGCAGAGTTATGGTAACATGAAAAATATGGAGAAAAGGAAATAGAAGGATGATGTAAATAATCAGAAATTACTCCAGGGTATATAATTGAGTTAATGGATTGGTGTTATAGTGTTGAATTAGGTGAGTTGTCTGAAAGAGATAGATATGATATTCGAAAAGATAGACGAAGAGATCCGAATTTAAACCAAGTATTATATATAGAAGGTATATAGTAAATGCAATAATGATAATCAGATAAACAATAAGGATCGGGATTACCAGCACAGTGGGATATCGATAGCTATGGAAGGATTCTCTGTAAAATTTGAAAATGAAGGAAAAAGAAAAATCTTTAAACTTTGTAGTTTATAGACTAAGGTTTTGAAAAGACCCAGTTTCCTAGTAACCTAAGGCTCTGTGTACCATCTATAACACCGTCCAAAATCATTAGCAACAGAATAGTATCATGGGTGCTAAATCAAGTACAACAAACAAGATATAGAAAATGAACCAAGATGGACATTTTAAGATAATATTTTCCATATTATAGCAAAAATAATCAGATTTAATACATTAGGAGTGTTTTGGTGGTGTTGATAGGGTTGTTTGGAAGACATGTCCCATAAGTTTTTGATGTCCATAACATCGAACATGACATTTAAACAAAATCTCAAAAAGATGACTTAAGTTTTATGAAGACAAAAGTTGCATATAATTAGATAAAACACATATCCATCTCATTATATCCGCCACGGCTCCCCTTTAGTCTTCATACCCTAGGGACCTGAAATTTACATGCTAAAAGTCAACACAAAGGATTGAGTGAAATCAATAGGTTTGTTGTAAATGGTGTACCACAAGATCGATTGTAATAATAGACGTCTAAAAACACATTTAGTAGTCCAAAACGTTTATTATTGCACCTAAGCTCAAGAACCCAAGCTTAACTAAGTTTGTGCCCCAAATGTATAGTATGCTTGCCAACCAACCTAAAAGATTCTCAATGTTAAATGCACCAAGGCCAACATGTTACCAGAAAAATCCAGTGGATTGCCAGTCCCGATAATCTATCCACAACACTCTCCCGCGCTCTACGTCAATAGCAATTGACGAGTTTCATGATATTGTAGGGACTTAATTGGCAATAGTGTTAACTTAGCAATATATTCAGGCAGTAATCTGGATAGCATACAGTTTAAAAACACTTTGAAACCACTTAGAAAAACCTTGTGTCCAATTAAAATAAGCCAATGAATTCACCCCTTAGGTTTTTAAAACAATTAAGTAGTAAAAAGGGCTATGAACTCACCTTGAGTACTGATATGTCCAATAATGCACAATAAAACGTCACGCAAAACGGCGATTGCAACCAATTAAAATTAAGACAATAAGTACCGAGTACTTCAATTTATAAATTCGATATAATCTTAAAGTAGTTACGTCTGCTATCGTTCTGGGCTTCCATAATTTAAAGAGGCAAAGAAGTTCATGACATGACGTTTCGAGAGTTAGGATATTTTAAATCCGTTAAATCCAACAACATCGTCGATATACGCATCCCTAAGAGGCCTCCTCATTATGAAACTCTCCTAGTATTATAGCACGTTGATAACTACATAATATACTATATAGCTAAATCCCACCGACTAATCCGTTTTGGTAAAAATTTATTTTTAAAAGTGAAAACGTTTATAATTAACCCTTGGTAAAAAATGACCAATTTGGTCGATTTTATTCCCGTTGCTCGCGTTTCATACGCTCAACTGTTTTTCGTAGTAAGATGATGATCAAATATAAACATTTTCAAGTTTTTTCCATGTTTCTTCTGCCATAAATAGTTATTACTGTTCACGTCACAGCTATATACCCATTTTACGTCTTAATTATCGTAAACTCGTAATCGCGATAACTTATTCCTTTTAAACCTCCGATTTTAGTGATTCCATTCGAGTACTTTCCGTTCTTAAAATATTTAATAAATATTATACAAAGTTTTCCACTGATGAATAGTGATTTATTCTGTTTTTTTTCATAGTTTATAAAATTACTTTAAATAAACTTAATACCGTAAATTGCCGTAATATACTCTTATATTTCCCGTTCTTAACTATTCATGCATGTACGATCTTCTTAATCATAGGGGTGAAATATATATTATATTTTCGGTTGTTTAAACTCAAAACCAACTGCCATCGAAATAGTAACTTTTTATAAAATAAGTTTTATAAAATTATTTATAGTCGTAAACTCGTTTTTAACGTTACTTTTCTTTCCTCGTTATAAATCCGTTTTTTACGAGTTTCTAATCATTTTGAATCGTCATTAGTCGTATTATAATATATTAAAGTCAAAATTTCTGTTATGAAATTCGGATTTTCGAAACAGCCCCTAAGTATTCAAATGTATAACTTTTATAAAAACCTGTTTTATATGTATTAATTAATTTAGTAGTTTACTATAAAACTCTTGTAACCCAATTTTACATATGTGTACTTATAATAATAACCAATATCCATCCCTAGACTTGTAAATCATTGTAACAAGTCAACCCTTTTACTTTCAATATTTTCATAGTATTTACATTAGATAACTTTAAAGACCCTAATTAGTCCCCATCCTAAACATGTTTATACTTAAACCATAAATTAACATCTTATAGACTATTTTTCCATGATATTTATAACAATAGGACATGAGATAAGTGTATAATTGATAAACTCAAATATAAACCCATTTTACACATTTAAAAGTCATTAGTGGTGATTTAGCACGTAAATAACATATAAACATAAAATCACGAACTATTAAAATATTGATGGATTTTAAGAAAGACCTTTAGTGAAGATGTAATAAGGATGTTAAAAAGTAATGCAAAACCCGTGTTTAGACCTTAAATCCAATCTTTCAAGCTTATAAACCCTAATTATAGAGTTTTCCAAAACCCTAATCTTTACTTTTTTCTTCTAAAACTTGCAAGGGTGATCCAGGCTTTAATATGACTTAATTACATCTTAGATTGATGTATAAAAGAGAATTATGGATTTTAGAAAATTTCGTATGATTTGTTTATATGGGAGCTAATTGAGCCCGTGAGCATCAAAAGTTAGACAAGGAAGGTTGTTTGGTGCTTTTTTTGTTAAGTTTCTATGAAAGAAAATAGTTCATTATGCTATATATAGGGAAAAAAACTAGACTAACCTAACCATGGTTCCTTTCTAACCCTATGCTCAAAGGTTAACTACCAAGTGGTCCATTGTGTAAGAGTTAGCTTCCTAGATCTTTTCCTAAAGTATCTAGATATTACTTAATACTAGATATTATGCAAGTTGATCAATATTCTTGGTTTATAACTTGAAAATTTCGGCACAATATACATACATGTGATGTTATATTTATTATTTTGGGTATTGGGTATAATCGTGGGTATTCGTTTAGGCGTAGTTAGGTTTTAGAACTTCCGGGAATGCCTAAACGCATTTTATCGTGAAACGTAAGCATTTTACGTAACCAAAAAGTATGAAGAACAAAGGTTAATTAATTATCCTCATAATAATCATATAACCTTCTTGATTAAACATTCAATTGTTTAGATGCCCGTTTACATTGAGTGATCATTTCAGTCTACGTCGATTTAGCTTAAAAAACGAATAAAAATTAAATTGAACTGCAGACGATAAAAAAATAAACAGTGAAATTATATAGTATTTGTAATGAACCTGAAAATTAACGGAATGTTACAAGTCCTTACCCCGTTAAATAATGAGCCTTGTCCTCAAGGCTCAAGTTGCGACATTTGATGAACGAAGGTACGGTTCGAGAAAAGAAGCGATATTTTATCCTGTAAATGGTCTTCCTCGTTCCCAGGTATAACTCAGCTCCTAGCCGAGAGTTCCAACGGAACTTTGACTAATTGATTCTTCTTCGCTTTAGCTCCTTTTCACATCTCGTCGTTCCACGATCTCCAGAGATTCTTCACAAAACAAAGATTTCATCAATCTCGATCTCATCCAAAGGTACTTGAACATCTGGCTCAGCCAAACATTTCTTGAGGTTAGACACATGAAACGTGTCGTGAACACAACTTAGTTCCTGGGGTAACTTCAGCCGATAAGCCACCGGTCCAACACGCTCGATGATTTCAAATGGTCCCACATATCGTGGTGCTAATTTTTTCCTTTCTTACCAAATCGTACACTCCCTTTCCATGGAGATACCTTCAGTAACACTCGTTCCTCCAATTCTAATGTCAAGAGGCTTACGTCCTCGTTATCAGCATGCATTTCTGGCGACTTCTTGCGTTTTCAATCTTTCTTGATTGAAAAATCATTTCAGTCGGTTTCTTTCTTGCACATTAGGCTGGTCCAATAACCTACTTTACCCTCCAACTTCAGTCCAAATTACGGGGAACTACATTTCCGCCCGAACAGAGCCTCAACATGGTGCACACTTAAATGACTTGTGTTTTAACTGTTATTAATAAGAAAACTCAATCAATGGAAGATAAGTATCCCAACTGCCACCAAAATCCATGAACACAACGAAGGCCTCGGACGCATATCCTCCAGGCGTCTGAATAGTACGCTCCCTATCAGACCGTGTTACGGTCTGAGGGTTTGTAAGCTACTCATTCTAGTCTTGTACCCAATGCTTCCTGAAGAGCTTGCCATAAGTGTGATGTGAATCGAACCTTCACGGTCTGAAATATTGACACTTAAGGCCCACCATGTCTCGCAACAATCTCGATTTGACATAAATCTTGCCAGCTTCTTCAGATTTTGTAGTCCTCACGAATAGGTAGGAAATGAGCCGACTTGGTCAGTCTATCCACAATGACCCAAATCGTATCATACCCACTGCTGCTTTTAGGCAACTTTGTGATAAAGTCCATTGCTAACTTTTCCCATTTCCACTCAGGAATTTCTGTTTGCAGAAGAAATCCTGAGGGTTCTTTGGTGTTTCGGCTTTAATCTTAGAGCATGTTAAGACATCTGTAACGTACTCAGCAATGACTCTCTTCATACAGGCCACTAATACAAGTCTCTCAGATCATAGTACATCTTATCTGCACCCGGATGTACTGAATATCTAGATGTATGAGCTTCATCCATGATTAATTTCCTTACATCTCCAATTGATGGAATCCAGATACGATCAAAGAAGTAAATTTCACCATCAGCTCGTTGCTCAAAGTGTCTTTCTAATCCTCTAGTCCAACATATGATATGTGTTGGGTAATGATAGTAGGTCAGCTGGGGGCTTTTGAGATCTTGGAAGCTATCGCTCTGTGCTCCAAAATCATAGTCTTAAGATCCAGAATGAATAGTAATACTTATAGCACGTACCGTTCGGCATTGAGTCATTCCTTTCCTCTCCAAGGCACTGCCACCCACATTTGCCTTGCCTGTGTGGTATTTGATCTCGGCATATTCATAATCACTAAAAGTCGCTCACCGCCTTGTGGCGCATATTCAACTCTTTCTGATCGAATAAGTCCTGAGACTCTTGTGGTCCAGAGTATATAGATGACACTTTTCGTAGCCTAAAGAAAATGTCTCCAGATTTTAAGGGCAAACACCACCGCAGCAACCCTAATCAGTCGTGGTGGTATAATTAATTCTCATGTACTTCAACTGTCTTGACGCAATATGCTATCACATTGCCTTTCTGGCATCACACATCACTCAAAACCTTGTTTTTGAATGCATCACCATAATAGAACCACAAAAGTCATCGGGTCCATCGTGGGAGTGCTAACAAATAGCAATTGCTCTAATTTTCTCCATCATAAATTGAAAGCTCCTCTGCCTTTATCGCCCCCACATAATGCCTTATTCTAATTGATTCAACAGGGAGAGGGCTTTGCGAACTTGGAGAAATTTTCGTGATAACCTTTCGGTAGATAACCTGCCAAATCCTAGAAATGAAACAGATTTCTGTTGGGACATCCAGGGGTCTTCCAGTTCTATGACTGACTCAACATGCTATGATCCACGTGGATACCGTCTACGGTTGACCACTATGTCCTAGGAATTAAAAACATCCTTCAACCAAAATTCGCACATTTGAAAATTTGGCGTAAACAACTTCTCTGTCTTGATAAGTCTATAATTGTCCTTCAAGGGACGTCGTGCTCTTCTTCTGACTGGAGTAGATTAAAATGTCCGTCAAATGAACACAATAACGAATTTGTCCAATACGGCTTGCATACGCTGTTCATTAAGTCATAAATAATTGCTAGGCTCATTGTCATCCCAAATGGCATGACTGTAACTCCAAGTGCCCCATATCGTGTTCAAAACGCGGGTCTTCGGTAATCTTCTTCCTCTGGACTCTCACAGATGATATCCGGAATGAAGATCTATCTTGGAAAGCAAACATGCACCTTGTAATTTAATCAAAACAAAGTCAACAATTCCTTTCTGGAAGATGGTAAACGGTTCTTATAGCAACATGTTTAGTTCCCTGTAGTCCCAATACACATTCTCATCGTAACCTCCCTTCTCTTGACAAAGAGCAAGGGTGCTCCCATGGTGAGTGACCCCCCCTTGGTCGATATAAAACCCTTCTCTTGAAGTTCATTGAGCTGGTTCGACAATTCTAACATTGTCTACAAAGGGCAACGCGTATGGGAGATCTAACAACTTGTTGATTTGCGCGTGGGATCAGATCGAGCTAAATTCTACCTCTCGCACATGAGGTAAACCCAACAGATCATTTGGAAATACCTCGGAGAAATCTTAGACAACACGGATGTCATCAAGCTTTTTCTTCTCAACAGCCATGATAGAAGCAATTGATCCAAGGTATCATTTCCGGCCTCTCTACCTGAACTTCAAGAATCTCCGCCATTCGGAAGAGGAATACTGACAATCTCTCATAACCAATCGAAAGAGAGCACGTTAGTATGCCAACCAATCCATTCCAATTGATAAAAGATCAAAACGTTCCCTAGTCGGTTGGCAAAAAGTCTATTTTGAGTAAGACTTGATTTAATAAGACAGAAAGGTGCAACTATATTAAAATGGGAATTTGGTGCCTAACAACTATTCCGTCTGCTAATCGATTTCATAACTAGTGTTCAAAAGGGTTGGTGCAATATCAATAAAAGGAATAAAACTCAGAAGATACAAAACTCTTACAGCACCAGAATCTAAGAAATACAAAGCGTAGTGATCATTAAAGGAGAAACGTAACCCGTGACCACATTGGAGATGAGGGTGAACAAGGAGAAGTAAACAACCAATGGAGGTAAACGAGATGGAGAAAATAGAAATATAGGAAATGGAAATGGAGTAACGGATATTGAGTAAATGGATATGAGATGGAGGAAATGGAGGAAATGGAGGAAATGGAAATGGTAATGGGAACGGAGGAGAATATGACTATAACTTCAGAGGATTTATGCCTGCTAGAGAGTGCACATATCAAAACTTCCTAAAGTGGCAGCCTCTTAACTTTAATGGAACTGAAGGAGTCGTTGGGTTGACTCATTGGTTTGAGAAGATGGAAACAGTTTTCCACATTAGCAACTGACCAGAAAATAACCCAATGTGAGATCTGCCTCTTTTGCAGCTTCTGAACATTTCAATGAACAATGTGGATACTCCCGACAAGCTGAACGATAGAGTGAACGTAGTTCTGCCTATGTCCCAAAGTTGTGGCAGAAACATATAAAGTTGATGTACAAAGTTATGTCCCAAGAACCGATTTCCAGAAATGGAGACCGAGTTATGAACATTCGCAGTAAAAGGAAACGACCTTGACTGCTTATACTAGAAGATTTCAGAGTTAGGAGTTATGTTTGTGTAGCTAGAATTGTCCCAAGTGAGGGAGGACAAGTTGAGAGGTTGTTTGGAGGGTTGCCCGACATATTCAGTGGAATTTGATTGGCTAGTGATCCACTCACATCAAGATGCAATTCGCATTGCAAATAATTTAATGGATCAAAAGTTGAAAGGATATGCTAGAAGTGCTGAAAACAAAATAAGGATCGGATAATAAACGATAAAAAAAGAGACAATCGTGGACAACACTGCAACTAGGTTTTCAAGTTGATAAATTTTTGGAGGCTAGAATGTGGCAAGAGCATACACGACTGGGAACAATGAGAAAAAGGGGGTATGTTGGATCCCTTCCCTACTGCAGCAAGTGTAAGATACATCATGCAGGGCCATGTACTGTGAGATTTGAAACTGTAAAGAGAGTTGGTCATATGACTAGGGATTGTAAGGTCACTGTTACTCCAAACACTCAGAGAGCCCCAGTTGGAAATCAGCATGGTATTGTTTGTTATGAGTGTGGAAGGCCGGGACATTTTAGGAAAGATTATCCTAAGTTGAGGAATCAGAATCGTGGAAACAAGACTAGAAACAAGAATGGGAACAAGACTGAAAATCAGACTGGAGGTAACGAAGCTACAGCAAGGGCTTACGCCATTGATGGAGGAGGAACAAACCCTGATTCCGCAACAGTTGTCACGGGTAACATTTCTTCTAAATAACTGTTATGCTTCTATTTAAGCGACCGAGTCCGTAGGAGTTTTTGTGTCGTCTACATTTATGCTTTGCTTGATTTGCATCCACCACTTAGACACTAGTTATGACGTAGAACTTACCGATGGAAGAATCTCATAAACTAATATTGTTCTTAGAGGTTGTACGTTAGGATTATTAGGTCATCCGTTCGACATAGATTTAATGCCCGTAGAACTTGGGAATTTCGACGTTATACCTATCGTATGGATTGTTAGCAAAAAAACCACGCGTTGATCATTTTTTGACGAGAAGGTCGTCAGTAACCTTATGGAGATGAAAGTGTTGATACCGAGGTGGACGATTGAGACGGCAGAAGTAAGTCGAAAGTTGAATAACATAACGTGCACAAAGACTCATAAGTAAATAGAGAAAGATGTCAAGATTAAATCTGGCACAAGTTACGGTCCAAGAAGATGAGACAATTAAGGAGGAGAAGCGACTTGAGGACAGAAGCCGATTGTACGGTAATTTCCAGAAGTCTTGCAGGGCTAACCAGCCTGCTCGACATGTTGAAATTTCAAATCGACTTAGTCCTGGTGTTGCACCTTGCACTAGCCCGTACCGATTATCACTAGCCGAACCTGCAAATAGTTATCACTCAGTTGCAAGAACTTTCTGACAAAGGATTTATAATACCTAGTTCCTCATCGCCCAGGGAGCTCCGTTTGTTTGTCAAAAAGAAAAATGGATACATTTCGGATGTGTATGACTACCATGAAAACTAAATAGACTTAATGAAAGACCGATACCCACTTTCCGAGAATCAACAGTTTTTTTTATCACTGCAAGGTCAAGATCTACTCTAAGATCGACCTAAGATCTGGTTATCACCAACTCAGAGTTCGAGAGGAAGACATTCCTAAGACCGCATTTAGGACTCGCTATGGTCACTACGAGTTCCAAGTAATGCCGTTTGTGTATTGACTAACGCAGTGGCAGTATTCAGATTAATGAATCGGGTGTACAAACTTATCTGGATAGATTCGTGATAGTGTCCATCGACGACATTTTGATGTTACTCCAAAAAGAGCGAAAAGTAAGCAAAAGGGCAACCTTAAGTTAATTCTGAGGTTACTTTAAGATGAGGAGTTGTACGCCAAGTTTTCGAAGTGTGAGTTTTGTCTGTCGAAGGTACAATTTATCGGACCACATTGATTGATAGCGAAGGCATTCAACGTTGATCCCCGCTAAAGATTAGAGTCTATCAGGATTTGGGCGTACACCAAAGACCACCAACCGAGATTTGTGCCATGTTTTCCGTATCAGGCTTGTCGGTACTATCAAACGATTTATCAAAGGTTTCTCGAAGATCGCTAGGCCTATGGCGGAATTGACTCAGAAGAGCGTGAAGTTTAATTAGGGAGAAAAGGCAGAAGCTGCGTTTCAGTTGTTGAAGCAGAAATTATGTAGTGCGCCGATATTGGCTTTACCGGAGGGAAGTGAGAACTTCATGGTATATTACGATGCCTCGCATAAAGGGTTGGGAGCGATTTTGGTGCAAAAGGAGAAGGTCATAATAGCTTACGCATCCCGGCCACCACAAAGTTCATAGAGAAGAACTATACCACACACGACCTAGAGCTTGGTGCAGTGGTGTTTGCCTTGAAGATGTGGAGACACTATCTGTATGGTACGAAGTGTGTCATGTTCACTGATCATAAGAGTTTGCAGTACATTCTCGATCAGAATGAGTTGAACATGAGACAACGACGATGGTTAGAGTTGTTAAACGACTACGACTGAGAGACTCGATATTACCCAGGAAAGGCGAACGTGGTGGCTGATGCCCTGAGCCAAAAGGAAAGAAGTAAGCCACTATGAGTTCGAGCCTTAGTTATGACTATAGGGTTAAATCTTCCTAAGTAGATTTTGAGTGCTCAATCGGAAGCCAAGAAAGAAGAGAACTTCATCAACAAAGATTTGCATGGCATGATTAACAAATTAGAACCTCGTGCTGATGGAACGTTGTGTTTGAACAATCGAAGTTGGATTATGTGTTTTGGTGATTTGAGAGCTTTGATTATGCATGAGTCCTATAAGTTAAATATTCATCTATCCTGTGATCAGATAAGAAGTACCAAGACAAGAATAAGTTGTATTTGTTGGCACCAACATGAAAGCAAAAATTGCCACATATGTTAGTAAGTGTTTAACGTGTGCTAAGGTTAAGATAGAGTATCAGAAACTGTCTGGTTTGTTGGTTCAACCAGAGATCCCATAATGGAAATGGGAGAATATAACAATGGACTTTGTGACTAAGTTGCCAAAGAGGGCAACTGGTCAAGACACGATTTGGGTAATCGTTGATCGTCTCACTAAGTCTGCTTATTTCTTGCCTATGCGAGAAAGAAGACGACGTTAGAGAAGTGATTGACAGATACAATACTTGAAGAAAAGTAGTCCTCCAGCATGGAGTGTCTAGTTTTGATCATACTAAGATCGTGATGGGAGCTTTTCTTCACATCTTGAGTCCTAATAAAGCATTAGGTACTCGATTGGATATAAGTACAGCATACCAACCAGAGGACCATTTTCAGAGTCAGAGAACCATTCAAACATTGGAGGACATGTTACATGTCTGTGTACTCGACTTTGGAAAAGGTCGGGATAGACACTTGACGTTGGTAGAAATTTCATATAACAATAGTTACCATACCAGCATTAAGGCTGCTCCGTTTGAGGCGTTGTATGGGCTCAAGTTTCCGATCACCTACGTTGGGGCTGAAGTTAGAGATAAGTCACAGCTCACGCCCAGGGATCATCCACGATAACACTGATAAAAATAGTTCAAACTAAGATCCGTATTCAAGCTGCCTGTGATCGTCAAAAGAGTTATGCCAAAGTGAGAAGGAAACCCCTTGAGTTCCAAGTAGGAGATAAGGTCATGTTGAAAGTATCGCCATGGAAAGGGGTGATATGTTTCGGCAAACGGGGAAAGCTGAACCCTCGCTATATAGGACCTTTTAGGATCATTGCTAAAGTAGGAACCGTTGCCTATCGACTTGAAATCCCAGAGCAGTTGAGTAGAGTTCATAGTACGTTTCACATCTCGAAATTGAAGAAATGTATGGCTGATGAACCGCTTGCTATACCGTTGGATGAGATTCAAGTTGACGACAAACTGCACTTCATCGAAGAACCTGTCGAAATTATGGACCGTGAGGTCAAGCGTCTGAAGCAGAGCCGTATTCCGATTGGGAAGGTATGTTGGAACTCAAGGAGAGGTCCTAAGTTCACTTGGGAGCGTGAGGATCAAATGTAAAAGAAGTACCCGCATCTTTTCCCAAATTTTGCGCCGGTGGCAGATGCTACGTCCTAAGATTTGAGGACAAAGCTTATATAATGGGGAAAGAAAGTGACACCCATCTAGAATTTCCATTCAAAATATAGCCATTTCCGTTTAGTGATTGAATTTTTAAAGTTTCGATTAGGCTTTTGCATTTAACCGGGAAGTTGTTTTCAGTTATTATATGAGAAATCTTCACCTGGACGAACCGGACACCAAACGTGTAGTAATTTTAGCAATAGCCACATTTTTATGTTTAAGGGCAAATATAAAAATTTTCATAATTTTCGAGATACCGTTATTCCGTTTTTCGTTACTTGCGTAAAGCCCCCGATTTCGTTTAAAAATGGAAATCATATGCATGGAAGTCTAGAATTTAAATCAAATAAAAAGCACTAGCATCATATAATATAAAAAAAATTCATTTTTGATCCCCTCCCCATGCATGTATGCGTCCAAACAACCTTAATAACCCTTAGAGACCAAGTTGAATTCAAGTTTCAATAAGAAAAGTTACAACTCATTTTTGTCCTAGCTCATTTTTGATTGGAGGATCAAATTGGTCCCCTCTCTTCCTTTGTCCCATTCTCCCACGAAAAAAAAACCAACCACACATACTAACACACACTTAGTGTGTGAAGTAAACTTGTTATTATAAACCATTTGCTTCTCATTTTCTCATTCATAATATACACACACTTCACATTGAGTTTTCTTTGCTCTCTTGTTTCCCCTAGTCCACGAAACACACACACATAAATACAAATCCATAAACTTTTCATCTTTGATAAAAAACTCTTGAAGATTTGTTGAAGGTTTGATCATTTGTATCATTCGGGTATTTGTTAAACGACATTTGGGTTGTTCTAATTTCATTCTCCTCTAACACCACAAACTTTGTAAGTCTTCAAATTCTTAAATAACTTGTACTTTCCTTATCATCTTGATGCATACATGTTAGTTGTACAACTTATTTTGTGAAAACATGATTTTAAAACTACATAAACCTTAAAAGGTTATATATATGGTTCGAAATATATATAAAGAAATATAAGGAAATCATAGTTTTGTGATCGTGGTTATTTTCGTGTAATAAAAATAGTATGTTATAGCTTATTTTATTCAGCATATTGTAATAAGCTTTTGGAAAAGCTTATTTGATTATTTTGAGCTTATTGGGCTTATATGTTGGTTCGGCCCAAACTAGAAAAAGAAGGAAAACATTTGTTTAGCTTATTTTGGTTTGACTTATATTTTATTAGCTTATTTTCTAGCTTATTTTGAAAGGACAAATGGTAAACTAATTCGGCTTAATAAATAAGCCCGAATATAGCTTATTGGGCTTATAGCCGCGTCCCACATACAAGGCCCAACACCATGAGCTTATTTTCAAGCTTACGTGGTCGGCTTATTTTAATGTGGCTTATTGTGAGCTTATTAATAGCTTATATTAGTTGCCTGTTTATATTTTAATGTAATTTGCTTATTGGACAATATGGATATAGTAAAAGACTAATTTTTTGGACTTAACGTGTTCAAGCCCAACATAAATACAATACACCAAGGCATAAAGCTATGGTGTAGCTTATTGAATAAGTTCATGAATAGCTTATTTAATAGTGTACGACTTAGACGCTATACGTTTAACTCATTTTAAACGTTGGACGTTGCGAATAATAATAGATTTTATGATGTATAGTTTGTAATTGTGAAAAGTGGATTGAAAGTAAATTGAAAGTGGTTTTAAATAAAGTCCACGACTTTGGAAAACGTGTAAACACGAACGGGTCATGCCGAAATTTTTATAAATTGTTATACTTAGAAAATACTAAAAAACGCACATGATAAAACTAGATATGAGAATTTAATAAAGTGGCCGAACCGTATATATATAAATATATATATGAGTAGCTTATATATATAATATATATATTTTTACTTAAACATTTATATGTATATAATATTAATATACATACTATTATTAACTCGTTTTACTTTCGAAAACATTTTAATTACTATACGATCACAAGCGTTAATTTTTGTAAATATATTAACAAAAGTACACTAGTATATGCTTATGCATTATCCGTAATTCTTCACTAAACCCGTAATTAAACCAAACCTTCATTTCATAGGTTGTCTTTATGAACCGTCGTTCGTTATCGTGTGATTTTATTCTAGACTATTCTTCTTCGATTCACCAATCAAGGTGAGTTCATAGCCCCACTTTTACTTGTTTTGAATAACTATTTTATAACTTGGGGTGAGAAACATTGCTTGTTTTTAAAATTAGACACAAGTACTATACGTGAGAAATTCCCCGTTTTACGTGTTGCCTAAGTTACTATTTTATACATTTCTCTAGAGTATCAAAGTGTAGTTTCCGCATACACTTTGGTATATTCACAAAGTCTCAATATTTTGTTATTTTGGAATCTTCCAAGGTAACAAACTCTTTATATACTAAAGAATCGATCAAGGCGTGGGATCAACACCAAGAACTAACGAATATATGTCATGTCGAAACTAGTTAGGTCGTCTTTGGTCGAACACTTGTAACGGCAAGCACTATGGCAGTGTACATGCCATCATTCCATTATTAGTCTCGATGTCATGAGCTTAGTGCAACGTAAATGCCTCTTTATGTGAAGTTGTATCTCCTATAACTGTCGCATACGTTTTGATAACCTTGTGGTCCACATTGATAACATTTGAACTAAACCTATGAATTAACCAACTTTATGTTGATGTTTTAAGCATGTTTTTCTCAGGTGCTTAGCATGGATGTCTTTGGTTGGCTTATGTGAAGTCTGATTGCCTGGACCGGTTTACCAGAAATTATCTATGTCTTTAAATACCGTTGTTGAACTTATTTAAGCTTTCGCATATTGACTCTGGAATCTTTTAAATTTGATCGATGTAAATGTATTAATATTTTAAATTTATGAAACGGTGTTTATTTTTAAAATGTACCCTTAGAGGTCGTTCTTTATGCTTTGAACTTGAGATATTCTTGAACGTCACGCCCTCGGATGCTTATTCGGACAGGACCCTATTTGGGGGTGTGACAGTTGGTATCAAGAGCCAGGGTTATAGAGAACCACGTAGTATAACTAGGTCTGGTCTATAACCAGTATGTGATCCTACGTGATTATATGTGCTTTACGTAATCTTACGTATACGTAATATGTATATGTACTATGTAATTAAATACTAAGTAAACTAATTTTGCTATAATTATATTGCATTACATTTCACGGCACTGCATTCGATGGTTTATTCATTCATTCATTCACCCATTTGTTCATTTTTCCCGCATCATGCATAATTGGTATAAAGGAAATTTATATAAATTTTTGCTTGTGTAGGTCATGGCCATCTCCGTTGTCTCAGTTTCATCAGATTTGTCAGAGGAGAGTATGGGGACATCAGTTGGACGAGTCATCTTGTTTGGCACTATCCTTACAACCATTCCTGACACCACACCTACTGTGACCCCACCTACTACCTATGTTGATACCACATTGACACCCACCGAGATACCTACTTTTTCACCTATCGTGCCACCATCTCCAGATTACACACCCGCATCACCTAATTACTCACTCGCATCTGATACGGAGTCTAACCCATCTGAGGATCCGTCATCAGA
>BQNB010082654.1:0-29267 GCA_026074375.1 Tanacetum coccineum
CCTTAAAGAAAGTTTTGGAAATAATCCATCAACACCCGCTAGAGATACTCCTGATTTTGATTCAGCCTTTGTAATCGGAAAAATGAAAGCTTTTCTTCAAGGACAGGACAACGTCATTAATAAATTGAAAACGCAAATCTCTCACTTGCAACAGTGGACAGGTGTCAAGGTATCTTTATCTTGAGTTTACTTCTTCATTTAAGCTTCTTATCTTCGTGTATTCTTTCATTTTCTTCAACGACACATACCTAGAACATATAATAGCAAATATACTTGATTAAGTACCAAAATTTCATGAGAAATGATCAAATAAATGCAAATAACACCGCCGAAAACATGTATAATTTAGGCGTTATCAGACGAAATCGAGGCTTGTCCTACAAGTGATTCAATTCTACCGGGAATTGATGATGCCGACTTTGACCCAAAGGGAGATATTCTTCTACTCAAGAAGTTATTAAATGATGATTCATCATCTCCTCTTCCACCAAAAGAACTTAATTTTGAGGAACTTAAAGTATTAAAATATGATGTTTCTACGGATTTTGAGGATGATTATTATGACCCGGAGGGAGTCATAATCTATCTTGAGAGTTTTCTTAATAATGACACTATCCCTAATCTCCCTCCTGATGTATTGTTAGATCATGACCCAAGAAGCTTAAAAGATGAACCTAATAATGATGATTTGAAGAGTATTGTCAAAGTTTTCGACCCCGGGATTCATGAGAAAATTATTTCTTCGACAAATGTGAGGTTTACGTTTAAGGTTCGCCATTATTTTTCCCTCACATTTGTTGTCAGAATCTTTCTTCCTTATTTTACTTATTCTATGGATTCTTCTTTTCTTCTCTCCTCCGGGAGTAAAGATACTATCTTTGACCCCAGTATCTCCGTTTATTCTCTAAAGCCGGTGGTTTCTCATTGGAGTGGAACTATCATGTGCTTCAATGTTTATCTAAACATCTAGAATGAAAGTTCGATGGAGATTTTCTCTTCCACATGTTTCGTCCCTAATATCACGATGATATAAGGAGAGTTAAGCTAGAGACTCGCACAAAAACAAGCGCTTCTCGGGAAGCAACCCGTGTTTTCTATCTTCTTTTTCTATTTTCTAATAAGTGTGACGTGAGAAGACTCGCCTCTTCCTTTCTTGTGTTTTGTGGCTTGTGTTTTATGTCAAGGATTGCCCGGATTATGAAGACTCTCGTGCTCGTGGTTTTGTCCATCGTTTACTCGTGCTTATATATGGGAATCCGATATCCTATATCTTATTGATTAACGTTTATCTATTAGCATAATTAATAAACGACTTTAGATTTACGTAGAGACCCCATTATATTAGGATTATGCATTGATTTTGGTATGGGGGTGGCAGTCTCACATTGAGGACAATGTTTTGTTCTAGTATGGGGGGTATCCATCGATTTGATCTTTCTTGCATTTGCCTTGTCTTCACGTAAGCCCGTTTTACCACCAAAAATAGTAAAAATATGTGACTTTAGGCCAAATTTAAAAAAAATTCAAAAATAAAACAAGTGTTTTGACACAAATTTTTGTCTTTTTGAGAATAAATTTTGACTTGATCGAGCATGTTGCGCTCTAGCTTGCCCCTTAACCTTTACAAATTTAAGCTTTTGCTAGTCTTTTATACAAGAAGATTTAAAACGCGAATTCTATCTTGAAAAAGCCAAGAGTTTGCAAGTTTCCATAATAGACTTTAAATATGCAAAGTTTGTTTTTATTAGACTAAGTTTTCGTGAATCTTTTTATTAAAGATTTTAAATTTTTGAAGAACGAGAAATTAAGTTAGATTATAAGCGTGGAGTAGTTGGATCTCTTTAGAGCTCATAGAGATTAATTGTGGCTTTTTTCTCCCATCAGCTTAATAAACGTTATATAATTTTTAAATAAATAAAGTTACTTTGGTTTTTGTGATTCTTAGTTTAAATTCCTTCGTAGAGATTCCTTCTGGCGAAATTAAGGTACACATCGAGGTTTTGCAAGTGTTGTGGGGAAATAGGCTACCGATTCTTGACGGCTCGCTACCGTTGTCTAGGTAGTTAACAGACCACAGGACTTGAAATTTAGCTATAATAATAATAAGTATGTAATAAACCGAAGCCAAAATAAGACTTTTGGATCATGGTTGGTTCGCGCCCGATGTGACAGTCGTTTAAAGGGCGGAGGTAATAATAATAATAAATCTGAGACTGATAAAAGTTTACTGGATCATGGTCGGCTCGCATACCGATGTGATAGTTTTCAAAAAGGTCGAGGATCTCCTGGTCGAAATAAGACTCCTGGACCATGGTCGGCTCGCATACCGATGTGGGAGTTGTTTAAAGGACCGGGAGGTTTAATAATGTTGCAATAATAATAATAATAATAATAATAATAATAATAATAATAAAGCCAAATTTTGACTCTGATGTTATTTAAATAAAGCCGCCGTCTCTGAACTCGTAGTTGAGTTGTTTCGGATGAAATAAAAAGGATAACCCCTAAATCATGCAAAATTAGAACCTTAATGTGGACCTTATTCTCACCACATCGTCTCTTTAGGAAAGGATTTCAAACTATTTATGGTCTAAACCGGGTTTACTTTATATGAATAAGGACTTAATTTATTTGTCGCCAATAATAAAAATAAAATCCTTAGAAGATTTAGGAATAAAGGAGCGGAAAGTAGCCATGCGTACACAATTTGCATTTATGAGTCGTGTTAGTATCTTAACTTGTATTTAACAATGATTTCGTTTTTAAGCTTGGTTTGGGACGGGTGAAAAATCAAGAACGATGAATTTATGCTTTTGGACATAGTTTATAAGTATTTCTTGCTCTGTGATCCTTAAAGTTATAAAAAAAATAATAAAAATGATGATAATAATAAATGTATGCATGTTTATAAAAATGGTAAAATGGGGCGCTTTTTAAAACTAGTGATTTCAAAATACCCTTAGATGAACACTTAGCTACTTTTCGAGGTAATTAATATAAGGGGGTTGAAATATTTGGTTTTCTAAGTATGTATATATGACATTGCGTGAGGACACGACAATAGCTTAGTATGGGGGATTTTTGATATGTGTTTATTCACAAATCAATTTTCCTTATTCAAACGAGCTTGAATGACCAAAAATACATGAAAAATACATTGTATTTGTTTGTATTGTGAATTGTGTCTTGCACGTAACGGATATATCTTAAAAGGACAAAAATGAAGCCAAAATGGACAAACCGAGCACGGGATTGGAAGAGCGTGAGAAAAACAAAGCCGAAGGCATATTCATTTTTAATGGGCCAACATGTAACCCATTTAATGGGCCGGTTCAGCCCATTAGTATTTCAATGATATTAAGTCCAAAACCTTAGCCTTTTAAATACAAGTCCAAATCCATAATACCATTAATCCAAATCCTTATCTGGCCCAAGATATAATCCAAGTCAAAGCCCAATACCACTAAACCCGGTCAAATTCAAATCAATAATAACACAGGGATAATTTTACTGTGTATCTTCTCCCTTTCCCTCCTTTTTCACCCTCAACAAATTCACACACATGGTAAACCTTACTTCTCCACAACACATGTATCATTCTAGAACATCCACCTGACATGCCTGACACCAAGGCTACGCTGGCAATCCTAAAGATTCTTATTGGTGGATAATACGTGGAGTGATCTAAGGGCTCAAATTGAAGGATTCACAGTTTGTTAAGATTGGAGGGCTTGGATTGAAGACGAAAGACACTCCTCAAGTTCTAGAATCATCCTCCCCTTACTATAAATAGAGGGGCATTTACACATAGACATATATATAGCTTAATGTAGTTTTTAGGGTAGCTTTAGCTTATTTTCTAGCTTATTTTAATGTTTTCAATGTAATTTACTTTTTAAGCTTGTAATCTCTTCATTATTAATAAAAATTACAATTTCATTTTAAGTTGTGTTTTGAATTGTTACTTTACTATTAAGCAATTTTGTTTACATGTATTTTGAAACTACCTAATAAGATTTATAAGCTCTTAATCACCTAAAAATCTAGTTCATATTCAGTTTAGCTTGTTCAAAGCTAAACTGAATAAGCTTTCTCTTAAATCACTCAAAAAGTCATAATTAGCTTAATTTGGATGATAAGCCAGAAATGGATAGGCTTATTGGACTTTAGCAACTTGTTTTCAACAAGCTGGAGCTTGTAGATTAACTCTTAGAGCATTTTATGTCCTTATTTAAGCAAAGGACTAAGGTATGTTTACTTTTCCTTATTTTTGCTTTAATTTCAATCTCAGCTTATTAAACTGCTTATTTCTGCTTATGCTTAGCTTATTTGTGCTTATTTAGTCTAGAATTAGCTTATTGCGTCTAGTTTTATAGTTTAAATATGGCTTAATTTGTGTCTTCATTAAAACTGTCCATTTTAGTTGTTAATGTAGCTTATATTCTGGAGCTTATTTTCCCTAGATTTTTGCTAATTTGTCCTTATTAAGCTTAGTACTTAATCTGTTTTTACAAATCATGGCTTATTTTGATCTGTTTCAGCTTTAAATTAGATTTTTAGTTTTTAAAGGAGTGTTTGGGTTAAGGTTTTAAAATGGGTCAAATTAGGTGTAATCTATTTTTGGGTCTCAAATCAGTTTTAATAAGCTTTAATAAGGTCTATATGTTAGTTTTAATAAGCTTAGAGTTAGTTTTGTTAAGTTTTGAAGTTTTTATGATCAAAAGTTAAGTCTGCTAGTTTCAAAGAGTGTTCAAACAGTTTAATTGTTAATTTTTTTAGAAATTTATTTGAGGTGTGGTTTTTTTGTGAGCAAAATTGTTTTCATATGCATCTATGTGCATCTGTTTTGAGTTGTTTAAACCTTTTAAGTTTTTAAGAACAAAGTCAGTCAAGTGAAGTTTGTTATTGGTCTAATCTTTAAGGTCTAAGATTGCAGATCATTAGTGCTTAGAATCTAATTAGATTTTTTTTAATTTTGATTTAATTTAGCTTATTAAGGAATGATTTCAATATGTTTTAAGTCTTTCAGTTTGTTAGAATAGATTTTGGGTCTTAAAATTAAGCTTTAAAAGTGTCATTTTCCTTAAAAAAACCCAAAACAAGTTGTGAGTCAGTCCTTTGCATTTACATTTTCTAGCTTATTTTCTAAACTTATTTGATTAAATCTAGCTTAATGTGGTTATTTGAGTCTAGAACTCAATCTGTTTTAACTTTTCAGCTTATACCTAGTGCTTATTAGTTCTCTATTTAGCTTAAAAGTTTGTCAAAAATCCTTTAAATCTGTTTTGGTGGCCACTGTCTTAATGATTTTTAGTTGTCTTTCAGCTTATGTCATTTGCTTATTTTTAGTCCTTTATGCTTATTAGGTCTAGGGTCAAATCTGTTTTTAGCTTATTAGCTTTCTAGTTGCTTATTGAGTCAAAAAGTCTAAATAGTTTTAGCTTGTTATGTTAAAATCTTAAAAACCAAAGCTGTCACTTTTGATTGCTTTTTCCTAGCTTATTAATAAGTTATGTCCTAAGTCCATTTATTAAAAGTGCTTACTTTTGCTTATTCTTTAGCTTTTTCAAAAAGAAAAATATAAAAAAAATTGTGTTTTTTGCAAAAAGGTAGGTCACAGGACTCGAACCTGTGACCTCCTCCTCAAACCACCAATGCCTTAACCAGTTGCCCTTGGGACTTTTTCAGTTTAACCTTGCAACAGTTAATTGTTATACTCTCTTTAGTTTTAGCTCATTAGGCTTATTTGATTTTTACCAGCTTATTGGCTTTAGCTTATTGTCCCGTTTTTCTTGGTAAACCTTTGGAATTCCGTCTAGTATTTTTATAAATTTTCTCAAAATTTTAGGATTAAGTTTAGTATTTTTAATTTAATTTTTAGTACTATTTAGTTTAAAAAATAGTTTTAAAATGTTTAAAAATTCAAAAAAATAATTTCTGTGTTTTAAAAAATATTTTAATGCATTTTAGTTTAGAAATTTTTATTTTGAGTTTTTAGAGTTTTATTTTGTCATTTTTAATTAATTAATTAGTTAATTTGTTTTAAATATCGTTAGTTTTTTTAGGTTGCCTCAATTCCTAGTTTAGCTTGCCTTTATGTGCTTTCCCTTTGCGTTATTAGGTTTAGAACTCAAAATCCAAAATATCGATTATTCAAGCACGCGATTACAAACCGAAACAAGATTTTCAATTCACGCTTCGTCGGGATACGACATCCGGGAGATAAAATATTGTTTGTCCTCAAGCAATTTTTATATCAAACGAGATACTCTCTATCCTATTACTTATTTGGTATTTAGTTATATATATTTTTATATATTGACTATAAATATTCAAATCAGATCTGCATCCCGTTTAGATTTCTCCACCATGGGAGTATCTACTGAGTCACTGGTTTCCATGCCATATTTTTTCAAGAGCATAATTGGATTGGTTAAGAAAGATACCTCTGAGACATTTTGCCCATCATCGACATCTTAAATTTTGAAAACATTATTTCAAAAAATGTTTCACATAGTGCAGGATCAGTTGAAGCAAAAATTATGTCATCTTCTTAGATTTGTACCAGTAAGATGTCTTTGCCTTCTTTCCGAGTGAATAATGTGGGATCACCTGTGCCCTTAGAGAACTTCTAGGATAGTAGAAAAAATGATAACAAATCATACCAAGCACGTGGAGCCTACTATAGCCCGTAAAGAGCTTTCTACAGCTTATAGACATGGTTGGGGTTATCTTGATCTACAACTTCGTCTGGTTGACTGCCGTAGACCTCTTCTAATAATATACCATTTAAGAATGCCATATTGACATCCATTTGATAGACGATCATGTTCATATAAGCAGCAAATGCAATGAAGATTCGTATGGCCTCTAGTCGTGCAACCGATGCAAAAGATTTTTCAAAGTTGATCCCTTCCTCTTGACGATATCCCCTTGCTACTAACCGAGCCTTGTTTTTCAAAACACCTCCTAGTTTGTCTAATTTCACCTTAAAGTTCCATTTCAAAGTAATTATCATGATACGATCTGGACGAGGAACGAGCTCCCAAACTTCAAGACGTTTAAACTCATTTAATTCTTCTTGCATGGCTTTGATCCAACAGGCTTCCTTCAAATCTTCTTTATAATTCTTTGGTTCAACGGAAGTAAGGAAAGCATCGAAGTAGCAAAACAGGGTTTCGTTTTGTAGTTGATATCTTGTAGTGACAGGTCATAAGGGATTGCTAATTACACTATCCAGCGGATGATCCTTGGTCCATTTACTGATATGTTTAGGTGGTTGGTTGACTGAGTGCACATTAGTTGGAATAACATCCCTTGAAGAAGATTCTTCATAATTTGGTTTTGGAATTGAACCACCAAAGAAAGGATCATTATCTAGATGTGCAACTTTAATATCATGAAACTCTTCTACAACACAAGGAGAAGCAACTAGGGATTGTGATTCTTAAGGAGTTTGAGAAGTACTTGGAGATGGTGCATCTTGATTAACTGAAGTTGAGGAAGGTGAATCGGTTGAATCAGCAGGTACTTGAGCAACGACTGCAGGAACTAAAGAAGCAACACTTGGTGGAGGAGAGAAGTATTCGTCAAATATTGTTTGAAACAAAATATCCCAGTCCTTCTTTGTTGGTGGTACATAAGGTGTTGGAAAAAGAGGATTTGGCACGAGTCCTAAACTGATTGTTCCAGGAGTCAAGAGTTGAAGCCCGGGTCTTGAACTGAATTGTTCAGAAGCCATTGCTGTCAGCTCATCAAAATCCACATGAATAGTTTCAGTGATTAGTCGGGTACTCTTGTTGTAAATTCGAAACGCCTTCTTTACAGGAGCATAACCAACAAAGATTCCAATATCAGCTTTAGGTTTCAACTTACCAAGATCCCCACTATCAATGGTGGGGTAACAAAGAGCATCAAATACATGAAAATAAGATAAGTCGGGTTTCTGGTTTTGGAGAAGTTCATACGGTGTTTTGTTATGACTTTTACGGATTAATGATTGGTTTTGTGTAAAGCAAGCTGTCGCAACTGCCTCTGCCCAAAGAAATAAGGAAGACTTAGAAAATATCAACATCGTGCGTGCATCTTCCACTAGAGTTCGGTACCGTCTTTCGACAACGTCATTTTTTTGTGGAGAGCGAGCAACCGATGTTTGGTATGATATCCCGATATCTTCATAGTAAGCTCACAGAGTCTGATTGACAAAATATGTGCCATTATCTGTTATGATATTTCTTTTGTGTATCCTTGTGCAACCAACCTTGCTTTGTTCTTTAACACAATACCTCTTTCATCCTTCTTGTTTCTGTAAACCCATTTAGTGCCTATGGCCCTTTTGCCATTTGGTAAATCCACCAGGGTCCAAACCTTTTGTAATTTGAATTATAGAAGCTCATCCTGCATAGCTTCTATCCAACTTGGATCCTTCAATGCTTGGATTACCTTCTTGGGTTCTTCTTGTGATAAAAAGCAAGCAAACAAATAATTTTGAAAGTCTTTATGGTTTGTTCTTTGCTAAACTGAACTAAACAAACCATGTTCTTTCAAATTCTTTATCATTCTTCTTGTTTGAGGTGCTGAATTCAAGTCTCCAATGATTTATTCAATTGGATGATCTTTGTGTAATATTGTAGTTGGAATAGGACTGACAGGCATAAATGCATCTAAATTGTTCATGTTAGCCTCTGCACCAGCATCTTCATCATCATCTGAATGAACAATATCTTCTAATTCAGGCATATTTTGATCATCTAGAAGTTTAATGCTTGATTTTGGATCAACAGCATTAACTTCTATGCTAGCAGCATTAACAGTTGAACTAACAGCATTAACATTGTTAGTACTGTTTCCATCACTAGCAATATTAATATTGTTAGTGCTGTTGATATTATCATTCTTCTCTTGATTAATTCTTGGCTCTCCTGTACTAGGAACCTCACTATCTTCATTCCCTGGATCTTCAACATCCTTATTTTCCTTCTCCCCTGATGGTTTAAATCTAGCATCAGGAGAATCCTTTAAATTCTAAGAGAATAGTGGATTAGTAGGCCACATTGGTAGCAGAATATAATCTTTGCCAGGTACTGTCTCCATTTTAGCTTTACCTGCATCATTACATGCTTTTGTACTTACATTGCCATTAGACTGATTCCCTGCAACAACTGGCTTATAGTTCATAGATTTTGTTAGTGCATCTATATCAAAAAGCTAATTAGGTCCATTTCCTATAATATTAGGTGTATTCTTACTAAACTGAAAATGCAGGTTCTCTTCAACTATCCTAGTTATATTGTTAAATACTCTGAATGCTTTGCTATTGGTAGAGTACCTACAAAGAACCCTTCATCAGCCTTTCCATCAAATTTAGCTAGGTGATCTATGGTATTAAGGATTGTAATAGGACACCCAAATGGTCTCATGAAGCTTAAGGCAGGTTTTCTACCTAGAAAAAGTTCATAAGGGGTCTTGTTGTGAGGCTTGATAACTAACACCCTATTTTGGACATAACAAGCAGTATTAATTGCTTTAGCCTAGAAAGTTGTTGGCAATTTTGAATCAGCTAGCATAGTTCTAGCAGCCTTTATTAGTGTCTTATTTTTTCCTTTCTGCTACTCTATTTTGTTGTGGAGTCCTAGCAACACTAAATTGCCTCTTAATACCCATCATTTCACAAAACTAATTCGTAACCCTATTCTTGAATTCAGTCCCATTGTCACATCTAATCACTTTCATCTTAAGGTCTATTAGATTTTCTATGCCTGTTATAAATGTTTTAAGGATTTTAGAAGTTTCATCCTTAGTGGCTAAGAAGAAAACCCAACTAAACCTACTAAAATCATCTGTGACAACTAGGCAGTACATCTTTTTCATTAAACTCTTTACAAATGTTGGGTCAAACAAATCCATGTGCAACATTTGTAATGGTTGGCTGATTGAACTGACTATTTTGGTCTAACAAGAAGCTCTGTGTTGCTTTCCCTTCTGATAAGTAAAACAAGTTTGATTAATTTCAAGAAGTTATAAAGGTAGACCTCTTACAAGGTTTCCCCTTACCAGTTTATTCATTGTTTTGAAATTTACATGTCCAAGCCTCCTATGCCAAAGATTAGATTCATCTAGTGTGGCTTTTGCAAAGAGACAAGTTAGACCTCCTTGAGGAATAAAATTCTTTAAATTAACAATGTACATGTTATCCTTTCTAGGAACTTTAAGCAAAACATGACTTTCATCAGTTAACTTAAAGTATGGAGACAGAATAACACATTTAGTATTAGTAAAAAGAACACTATTCTTCTTGTCACACATTTGTGAGACACTAAAAAGATTAAACTTTAGTTCCTTTACAAAATACACATCTTCAAAATCTAATTTACCAGTTCTTATTTTACCTTTCCTAGTAATTTTCCCTCCTTTGGAATTACCTCTAAAGGCAACAAATCCTTCATCAATTTCTTCATAATCTATAAGATAGGATTTGTTTCCTGTCATGTGCCTAGAGCATCCACTATCAATCACTCCTTTATTCTTTAAATGTTGTTGTGGATTGCCCTGTACATAATGGTAGGAAAAATTAGTTTCTTTTAGGGACCCAAGCCATTACTAACTTGGATCTGCCTTGTGCATCAATATAGTCAATTCTTTTAAAGGACATTGATGCACCATTATTTCTGGGGCCTTAACTTTCTGCTTTGATCTCCAAACCCAACATGCTGAGGCCTTAACATCATTTCCCTTGTTTCCCTTAACAGCACTAAGAACTGCTTTTGGCCTAGTAGTATTAACCCGTATTCCCTTAACAGTATTAACCTTTTTAGTGAAATTACTGTTATCAGCTGCTGTTATTTTGTTAAAAGGCCTTTTAGGAGTTGAATATGCATTAGAAATAACATTTTTTATGGGTCCTGCATTATTCACTGTTGTTCTTGATTAAACAGTATTAATTGGTCTAACAGCATTAAATGAAATTGGGCTAAACCTAGTTAACACTGTTCTTGGAACCATGTTTCTTTTTGGACTGAGGTGAGTTAATTTAGAGAAATTTTGTTTGTTCACCCTTTGAACATTGGTCCAAACTGGTTTTGCAAATCTTCCATTATTATACCAGTTATTGCAATCATTCTTCAAATGATCAAAACTACCACACACATGACAAGCTTTGTTGAACATCTCAAAATCACTCAATTTTTGAGACATCTGTTGGTTCTAGTTTCTCTTGTTTCCTCTAGGACTAGGTGTGTTTTTCCTGTTTTAATCAACTGATGTTTTCCTAGGAGATTTTACTTGCTCAGTAGACTTAACAAAGTTTATCTTAGCAAAAATAGGTTTATTAAACATCTCAACAGTTTTAACCTTAGGCACATTTTCTTCATCACTATCAGATACCCAATCCTCAATAATTAGGGCTTTATTTTCTTTCCTAGCAGTCTTAGGTTCATTAGTCTCAACAATAGGCTTTTCAACTATAGACTCACTAACAGACTCAGTCACATCAACAAAATCATCTAGACAAGGATAAACTAAATCAGATTTTAGTGGCATAAAATTCCCAGTATAGGGAGGTGGGACAACATTATACGCTAATCCTGTTTTACACTTATCCATTATCTGTCTGTCTAGAAGTTTACTTAGGTTTTTTGATAAATTTTCAAATTTTTTTACTGTAAGTTGAACCTCATCTTTTTCTTTTGTTGCCAACTCTAACTTCCTTTTAAGCTTTGTAATATTTAAATCTCTTAAATAGATTTCACGTTTTAAGAGTTTTATATCTTCCTCATACATAGACTCATTTTTCTTAAAGACTAACAGTCTAGCTTCTACAGATTCTAAAGCAGTTTTATAAGAGACAACACTTATCCTAGCTATTCTTAAGTCTTTAACTAATTGTTCATTTTGTTCTTTTAGATCTTTTACACATTCTAAACAAGATGAATAACAATTTGAGTTATTAGATACCTCAGATTTTGTAGAAGAAGTTGAACTTGTTGAAGAATAAGCCATAAGAGCAAAATTAATTAGACCTTCTTCTGCTTAGTCACTCCAATCATAGCAAAAGCTATCATACTGAGACACTAAGTCATTTTAAGTAGTTTTCTCAATTGGCATAGTCCTTCTTGTAGGCTTCTTATTTTTGCTGTCTTGATTCCTGGGTGCCTTACACTCTCTTGCAAAGTTTCCTCTCTTGTAGCAGTTGAAACACTCCACTTTGGACTTGTCAAACCCAATTATTTCTTTGTTGGCCATGTCCAGTTTCCTTACAGTATTCTTCAGGAATCTTCTTGCCCTCATAGTCAGCATATCAATGTTCTACCTCAAATCCATCTCTTCTAGATCATTAGGATGGATTTGTTATAGATCTTCATTATCAAGATGTGGAGTACTTGGTTGGCTAGCAAAGAAGTAATAAATCACAGCATCACTCAAATTTTCAACAGTTGTTAAACTATCAGCAGCACCTTGAGTGCTAACAGTATTAACACCTTGAGCAGTATTAACTGCTTTAGTTGCACTGTTAGTGCTGCTTGAGGACAGAAAGGCTACATTATGTGAGTTTGTGGTTGAGCTAGATGTCCCCTTGACCTCTGATTCATAAGTCTTCAGGTTGTTAAAGAGGTCATCCAAACTCAATGTCTCAATTTCTGGTTTGTTCCTCCACACAATAGTATGCATAGTCCATTCTTGTGACAAACTTCTCAAGAACATCTGATTGATGTCTTCTTGAGGGATGACTTCACCATGCATCTCCAGTTGACTAATTAGCTTTTGAAGCCTTTCATAGGTTTGCTCAGTCACTTCTATGCTGGATGCAGCAAAGTTTTCATACTGCTGTTTCAAAAGATTTTTCTGAGTTTTCTTTGTAGCAGTATTACCTCCAAATCTATTTTCAATAGCATGCATCAGTGTCTTAGCATCCTTGTATGAGTTAAACTTTAATTGATGCTCATTAGGTAAGGCCATCAACAGAGTGCTTCTTGCCTTTAACTCTGCCCTACTTTGTGCCTTCTTTTCAACATTTGTAGGAGGGATAACAGTCTCCTTACCATCAACAGTTTTTGTTACTATGGGTGCATTACCATTTTCTACGTTCTCCCATAGTATGTAATCAACGCTCTATAGGTACTGCTCCATCCTCATCTTCCAAAGATCATACTCACCAGGTTGGAGTATGGGTAGTTTGATGGTTTGAGTAGATTGAGAGTCCTTTTAGATCTTTTACACATTCTAAACAAGATGAACAACAATTTGAGTCATTAGATACCTCAGAGTTTGTAGAAGAAGTTGAACTTGTTGAAGAATAAGCCATGAGAGCAAAATTGGTTGGACCTTCTTCTGCTTGGTCACTCTAATCATAGCCCAAGCCATCACACTGAGAAACTAAGGCATTTGCAGTAGTTTCCTCAACTAGCACAGTCCTTCTGGTAAGCTCCCTGTTCCTGCTGTCTTGATTCCTGGGTGCTCTGTACTTCCTTGCAAAGTGTCTTCTCTTGTAGCAGTTGAAACACTCCACCTTGGACTTGTCAAACCCAATTCTTTCTTTTTTGGCCATGTCCAGCTTCCTTCTAGTATTCTTTAGGAATCTTCTTGCCCTCATAGTCAGCATAGCAATGTTCCACCTCAAATCCATCTCTTCTAGATCATCAGGATTGATTTGTTATAGATCTTCATTATCTAGCTGTGGAGTACTTGGTTGGCTAGCAAAGAAGGAATAAATTACAACATCACTCAAATTTTTAACGGTTGTTGAGCTATCAGCAACACCTTGAGTGCTAGCAGTATTAACACCCTGAGCAGTATTAACTACTCTAGTTGCACTGTTAGTGCTGCTAGAGGACAGAAAGGCTACATTGTGTAAGTTTATGGTTGAGCTAGATGTCCCATTGACCTCTGATTCATGCCTTCAGGTTGTTAAAGAGGTCATCCAAACTCAATGTCTCAATCTCTGATTTGTTCCTCTACACAATAGTATGCATAGTCCAATCTTGTGACAAACTTCTCAAGAACTTCTGATTGATGTCTTCTCGAGGGATAACTTCACCATGCATCTCCAGTTGACTAATTAGCTTTTGAAGCCTTTCATAAGTTTGCTTAATCACTTTTGTGCTAGATGCAACAAAGTTTTCATATTGCTGCTTCAGAAGATTTTTTTAAGTTTTCTTTGTAGCAGAATTACCTCCAAATCTATTCTCAATAGCCTGCATCAGTGTCTTAGCATCCTTGTATGAGTTGAACTTTAATTGATGCTCATTAGGTAAGGCCATCAACAAAGTTCTTCTTCCTTTAATTCTGCCCTTCTTTGTGCCTTCTCTTCAACACTTGTAGGAGGGATAACAGTCTCTTTACCATCAACAGTTTTTGCTACTATAGGTGCATTACCATTTTCTATGATCTCCCACAGAGTGTAATCAATGCACTGTAGGTACTGCTCTATCCTTATCTTTCAGAGATCATACTCACCAGGTTGGAGTATGGGTAGCTTGATGGTTTTAGTAGATTGAGAGTCCATTGCTTCTTGAAAAAGTAGATCTTGTGTGTAGTAAAGTTTCTTCTTATTCAAAGCTTCTAACAAGCTCTGATACCACTTATTGATCCCAATAGAATAGATATTGTTTAAATAAGCCTAAGTAGTATTGAATAAATACAAAACAACTATGATAGAAACTTTAATTGTGAATATCAAAGACTATGCGAAATCTAGTCAATGATACTAAGAAGAATTTCAATGAAACAGTAATGAATAAAATTAATAACAAAACAATTTACCAAACATTCAACCTCAATATAATACGAACACTCTTAATAGTGTTAGGGTTACAAAACCTTGAAGCTATATCAATAACAAAACAAATGATTTCTAGATATCTAACTCTATGCCCTAGAACCTCCTTTTATACACCAAGGAGTCCTAACTGGCTTACAATATTTTCCTAAGTTATCATGATCTTCTAAACAAATAACTTATACGTATCTTTTACAAAAATATCTCATACTTATCACATAATCAATCTTTATCTTTTCTCTGATAAGTCTTTGATCTCTTCTCTGTCAGCATAAACTCTTCCAGCAGTTGTAATCTTCATAATCTTTGTGCTAGCAGTAGTAACACAAACCTTTCTTCTTGAGCAGCACTAACTTTGATAAGAGCAGCAATAATTCCAAACAACCTTATGAGGCTTTTAATCCCAACATTTATCCAGTTAGATACGACGTATATGGCAGTAGGATACGCCATATTGGGAATTGAGCAAACACATTTTCTTATGAAGTCCAGGCGCTGATACGTCGTATCTTCTTTCCTGGATACGACGTATTGAGCAGAAATAAGCAATCTTCAAACATCATCGTTTAAGCTTCAAAAAGTGCGCCTTTTAGCATGTCTTCACAAATCACTCTGTAATTACTGCAATTCACAACTTTAAGCACCTAAGTAACGATTCTTGCAATAATTATATAAAAGTGGATAATTTATTCGGGATAAATGATGGTATAAATGTAACATTATTTGATGTCATCAAATATCCCCCCTGATATGTGAGAAATCACATATCCTTTTTATACCAAAAATGACCCTAAAATGAACAAATTGTGCAAATTATGCTTGTATATTGCTTGTTTTGTCATTTGTGATGTGTAGGTACGGATAATGCAAAAATCACAAGAAAACGGTCAAAACCGGGCAAACACGAACACGGGAACGGATAGAGTGCACAAGAGCCGGAAAGTTTCTAGCAATTGGTCAAAACAAGTCAACCTTGGTCAACCCTTGGTCAACCACAAAACGACAAATCCTTGAAAATACCCAAATGAGCTTTAATGTTAAATCAATTTCACCAAAAGCCCTTAAATTCATAACACCGTTAGTCCTTTGTTAATAAAGAACTAACGGTCGTTAACTCTTAAAATCTATAAACCTTTTTACCCGAGCCCACTATTCTAACCAAGCCCAAAACACCTCCCGAGCCCAAGTCAACCTATTCTTTTTACCCCGGGTCAAACACAACTCTATAAAAGAAAAAAAAAGGCGCGAAAATTAGGTTTTTTACTATTCATCTTCATCCCGTTTTCACCCTGCTTCAAATCAAAAGGGTAAAATCCCCTCCCTTTCATTAATCCTATGAGGCACGAAGTTACCAAGTACCAAGCTACACCTCAGCAAAGCAAAACGTCACCAAAGCCTCTCATTGGCCAAGACACCAAGGGAATCACACGCGGGCTTAAAAGAAACATATCTAGAAGTGGGAATTTACACTAAAAACAAGCCAAAAGAAGCACAAGGCCTCTGACACAAGGATTGCCACGCTGGCAATCTGTGTGATCACATTTTTGATCTAACGGTTAAGACAGGGGATCCAATGATTGGCAATGATTGAAAGGTCAAGATCAGAGCAAGCAGGAGCGTGTGTTTAAGACTAGAAGCTTCTCTCAAGCCTATAAATACAAGACCTTCTTCACTCACATTATTAGCTAGCTAGGGAGTAAGAGTATGTAGCTTAGAGTAGCTTAAATTTCAGCTTATAGTTAAATTTTCATGTAATTTTCCTTTTCAAGTAATGTAATCTTTTAAATTTTCAATAAAAGTTCAGTCTCATTCAAATTTATGTTTTAACTCAAGCAATTTCTTAATTAAATTATGTTTTAATTGATCATAAGCTCCTTTTAAGCTCCTATAAGCTCCTCTTACTACTTTAGTTTGTTATCCTCAGTTAAGCTTTTAAAAGCTTAACTAAGCTATATTATACTCATTTCCTCCCCGAAATTTACCTAAGCTTTGGATAAGGATGATAAGCCAATTCGGGAAGGGCTTATTGGACCCCACCAGCTTGCTCTAAACAAGCTAGAGCTTGTTGATTTAAGCTCATTTGAGCATACAGCTCTGTTTAGCTGAGGTGGAGGTATCATCTTCTTTTCCTTTGTTATTTTCTATTCTATTTTTTTATAAACTTAGTTTAAATCTGCATTTTAACTTAAACTGTTTATTAGTAGCTTATTGTTGTTAAATTTAGTTTAACTTGCTTATTATCTTTGCTTAGTGCTTATTTAGTTTAAATATTAGCTTAAATCTAAATTTGCATATGTTAGTTTTAAAACAGTTTAAAAACCAAAAAATAGTAGCATAATGAATTAGCTTATTGATTATGCTTATTTGAATGTTGAAATCTTTTCATTAGGTCTTATTTTAGCTTAGCATTATCTGGTATTTGAAGTTTATGTCTTAAATCCCAAATTTATAAGCTTAAAAATGGTGTTGATCAATGTAAAGGGGTGTTTGGCTAAGGGCAGTACTAACATAAGTTAGTATTGTCCCTTCTCCATGTACAATGGCTCTTTTCATTGGTTTCATTATCAATTGAGGTTTATAAAGTTAGGATTAAAAGTTTTTGTGAGGCTTAATTAAGTTATTCAATAAGTTTGAGTATAGATTGTTCAACATCAGTGGTCATTAGTTCATTAACTTCGGGATTTTTAGTATAGATAAATTCAGATATTAGAACTAGCTCTAATTGTTTTTGTTTTTATGTTTTTTAAAAAAGTGTTAAAAATTCAAAGACTTTATAACCTGCACTTTTGTTTTGAGTTTTGTGTATTATAGTCAAATGCAACAGATAGATAGAAAGATTTTAGCCATTTTTCCCTAGCTTTAAAATTTCAATTAAAAAAGCGGAAATAGGTTCTTCAACTTTGGTGAACAAGAAGAAGTTTAGGCTATATTAAATCTGTATGAGCTTATTTTGTATCAAAAAGCTATTTGACTTATTTTATTTTAATAAAAGAAGTACTTTGTTCCTTTTAAAATACTAACAAAAAGTATTGTAAAATGATTTATCACAGCCTTTTCAATAAGCTTTTTCTTTGATCAATTGAATTTCCAAACTCATTTTATTAAAACTGTTTTAAGTACTTATTGACCAGACTATTAAGACTGGTATAAGCCAAGAGTCCATAATGTTCCATTTGCTTACCCAAAAATAAGCTTAAAGTTTGCTATTTGTCTGTTTGGTTTTCAATTTTATGTAAAAGTGCTAAATTGAAAATTTCAATTTATTGGTCTTTTCAGCTTATTGCTTGCTCTTTTTGCTTATTTCTTGCTCAGTTGCGTGTATTATGATAGCTTAAGGATAGAAGTAGCTTTTGATCTTAATTGAAGCTTAATAAGCTTCTTTGTTTCATTAGTATAAGAAAAAAGGAATAAAAAGAGTCTAAGTGTTACTGTCATTGTATTAAGCTAATTTCCAGCTTATTTTCTAGTTTTCAGCAAAGTTGTTTTCACAAAAAAATGTTCATATTAAGCTGTTTTTCAAGTTTGCTTTTCAAAGTTTTTGTAAAAATAAAAAAGGGGAAGAGAGGAAGTCAGGGGTGAGCAAGGCTCGAACCCCTGACCTTTACTCTCCTCACCCTTTATAAACGTTCCACAAACACACTCTACTATCACTGCATATCCCTATGGGACTTTTTACGTCCTAAGGTGCAATGGATATATCTTTTAACAACTTTTAAGTACAAGTAGTACTAAGAATTTTCGTAGCTAATTTTTAATTTAAGGAGCTTATTCATAAAAGCTACTAACTGATCTTTTATATAATTTACACAAATCTACTCTTCAAAAGCTCCTTATGTAGTATATTTTTCCATACTTTTTAGGATAAGTATAGTATTTTTTCGTAAATTATATAATCCTGTTTAAAAACTTTAAAAAATCATAAAAAATAGAAAAATAATCAAAAAATTAAAATTCTTTTTTATAAAATTTTCTTTTATCATATTTAAGGCTTAGGATTGAAATTTACTTTTGTAGGGCTAATATTTTAAAATTTCACTTTTTAAAGAACGGGATTTCATTCCCGTTCTTGTTTTCTTCATTTTTAGCTTAAATTACCCTCGGTTTAGAATTTCCTTAGCTTTTTCTTTTAAAATAGTCAATTAGGATTAGAATAAGTTTAGAAAATCATTTTAGGTTTAACTTTAGTTAATTTAGGATTTAAATATCGCGTTTTTAATTCCCGTTTACGTTTTTATGCATACGTATTTAATTGTCATTTCTTGTTTACTTATTTTCGTGCATTTATTTACATTTAGTAGGATTTAAGAACCCAAATCAAAAATCTTTAAAACCATTCAAAACGCGCGATCACAGACTTAACCGATTTTCAATTCACGCTTCGTCGAAGGAAAACGACCCGGGAGGTTTTTGAGACAACTTTGGTTAAAAATTCGTTTCTCGAACCCGACAGAAAATACTTACTATACTATTATTTGATATAATCCTTATATACTATATATATTTACGTATAGCGTATTCCGAGCGTATCACTGCGTTCCTCAGCGTGGTTGGCCTAGATCGAATTTTAAGTTGCGGTGAAATTCGATATCTAGCGGTGTCACATGAGTATACCTTTACTTGTACATATATGTGTACACACCTAGATGGCGTGTGGAATACGTAGAGGGGGAGGGGTGAATACGTTTTTGTTTAAAAGCTAAAATACTTTCATACCAATTATCCAATCAATGGTGATGCAATATGTAGAATGTTAATACTAGTTCTACAATAAATATACATATAGTAGTAAAGCATATCCAATGACATAACCATAAACACAATATCCACGACACAAACATAGTCACAAAAATATAAACAAATTACACAATAATCTATATAATGCATATGTAAATATAAAGCGACAAAAGAAAATATAAGCGTAAAGAGATAAGTAAAAGGAAATGCAAACCGAACACGATGATTTATAGAGGTTCAGTCATGAAGCTCCTCTTCGCCCTACTCCACTCCTCGAGTACCTGATAAATGCTTAATAATATATTAAATACCCGGGATTTTGCCAAATAAAAGCCAGGAAAATGCCAAAAGAATAGAAAAATGTGTGCTTTTGTGTCTATTGTGCAGGAAAGGATAAAAAGGACAAAAAGAAGTAAAATCAGTCAAAAACCGACAAGAAACGGAAAAGACAAGTCAAGAGTGAAGAATGAAGCCAATGATCAAAGCCGGATCAGCCCGATACAACAAGAAAAGAAAGCAAATAAAAGTCAAAGGGACCAATTATGACAAGTCTTCAACATTCAAAGGCTCATTTGGAGTTTTAAAGTTCAAGGACTAAAATTGCAAAAAGGTGGAAAGTGTTTTATAAAAGGAAGAAAAAAGAAATAGAAACACAAGGGCCGGAAGTGTCAAGTTTGGAAGTTGCTTTTACACTAAAAAGAAGGAAAAAGAACGCAGGGACTGAAAGTGCAAACTCTTCAAACATTTAAACAGAATACGCGTTTTTTGAACTGCCTCTAACAACCATAACCGTATTTCCCGCCAAAAACCCTCAAACAACCCAACCTGCGATTTTCCCTTCCCCCGCTCCTTTATAATACCCAACCTTGTTCTAAATCCACCTCCACATCACCTCAACCACGTGTCAAGCCCTGATTGGTCCTGACACATCACCAACATGATCAAACGGCTACAATTGGACTCGAAATGATCAACGGCCAAGATTAAATGGAAGATTCAAGAAACTCTTTCCTTTCTTCTTCAATCCTCTATAAATAGAAGCTCTAGGTTTCATTTTTCAGTTGTTGTATGTGTTTTAATTTTTAGTTTTGTAATTCTCTCAATTTTAAGCATTTTTCTTTCAAGTTTTTAGCAAACAGCTTTCAGCACTTGTACTCTTGTTCTTTCATCTTGTACTTCATCATTTTAGTAATAACAATTCAGTTTTCAAGTTTAATGATACCCTTTGTTTTGCAATAAAAAGCTGTTTACATCCAATAAGCTCTAATAACATCATTTGAGCTTATTCCTGTTCATAAGCTCAAATTTTAGTTAGCAATTCTGTTTTAGACATTCATTTTACTCATATCTTATAAATTTTAAAATTAACACATGAAACTTGAGTGTAATTGAGCTCACCTTTGGAGCTTATAGAGAAATAAGCTAAATCCAGCTTATTGAGGTTTAGAGGCTAGGGAGCCACTTAGGTTCAAGTCTTTAAGCCACTCACTCTACAAGAGTGGCTTTGGTTCTGAGACTACAACCTCAGGTTTACCTTTCTAAATTCCATTTTTAGCAATATTCATAGCTTATTACAATTTGCTTATTCTAATGAATTCTCATGATTATTACTGTTTCATTTAGCTAGGTTAGCTTATAGATGCAATAGTTTTAAGCTTTCTTAGTTTAAAATCAAGTTAGTTTTTACTTTTTAATTCTGTCATAAATAGTAATAGTATAAGCTAGTAGAGAAACTAGCTTATTATCACAAATAAGCTTTAGGTTTAAGAGCTTGAATAGCTTAGTAAGTTTAGTTATAATAGAAGTAGATAAAATGTTTTAGCTATTTTAGCTTCAAAATAGATTTTAAGCTTACTTGAGATTTGACAAGTTACTATAAAGTGAGTGTTTGGTACAAGCCTATTTTGACTACTTAAAGTCAAAGTAATCCTAAAAAACCTTTTACGACCAACTGAAGATAGGGTAAAATATCAAGAGTTAATCCCAAGTTTTAAGATTTAGTTTTGAATAATATAAAAGTTTAGAGTTTAACAATCTTGTTCCGACTCAACCAGGGCATTTAGAAAGGAAGTGGTTTAGTTTTAAGAAATTTTAAGTTTCTAGTATCCACATTGTTAAAGGCAAGCCAGTTACATTTAGATAATTAGTATTTAAGAATTCTCAGCTAAAAAATTACCCGCATTTTTTGTATACATTTTTGCCAAATGCATCACAAACATTTTTTCAAACAGTTTTAGTGCTAATCATTTTCCTAGTTCAACATTTAGCATAAGTCATTAGAAATAGAAACTGAATTTACCGACATTATAAAGTTCTCCATTAGAAATTACAAAAGTCACCATTTTAACTTTCATTAATAAAGCTCTTAGAGACTAGCTTATTTGTACTGTCAAAATATATAGCAGCACTATAGATGTCCTAAGCTCAAATTCTTATAGATTCTTATTTTTAAGTTTTAAATTTAGAAACCTTTTTAACTAGAATAGCATCTAATAACCTTAGGACAGCTTAAATCCAAATTTTCAGCTTGTAAGGTTTAGTATTAAGCAGTTTAGCTTATTAGAAAAAAAGCTTATTTCCAGTTTAAGCCTGAGTCCTCACTTTTCAATAGCAAATTCCTTGTTATTTTGGTTAACTATATCTTATATCTTTTTGAAATCTCAGTACAACATCTTAAGCTACAAGTAACATCTTTTAGTTTCCATTTTCATCTAGTAATAAGCCATAAAAAAGCCAAAATCTAAAAAGTGCTACTAAACACATAATACTGAAACAGAATTGAAAGTTGCTTATTTTCTAGCATATTCTGTGTACAAAAGTTCAAATTGTCTTTGTTGAAAGTGTAGAAAATAAGCTAGTTAATAATTTGTAGTTGTTAAGTTTTTTGCAGAAAACCACTTTTTCAATAAGCCAAAATTAAGCCATATCGTAGGGGTCTTTTTGTAATTTTTATCCATTAAGTTGATAGTTCCCCGTTTAATGTCAATAGTGTAAATTTTCTAAAGTTAGCCCCCTACCCTGTACTTACCTTTATTTGCAATTTCTACCCTGTTCTTTCTAGAAAAATAAAAAGTGATTTAATATTTTTTATAAAAATAGTTTTATAAATTTAGGGTTTAGGTTTTAATTCAATTAAATTAGGTCACAATTAGGTTATAAAATTCGGGATTTGTTTCCATAAATATTTCTGCAACAAGTTTAGTTTCAAAAAAAAATCATTTTTCTAATTTTTTCCAGTAAATTTGTATTTTCTTTCTAGAATAAACTAGAATTTTAGTTAATTTCTTTTTCTTAGAAAAATCATAAAAAATAGAAAAATAGTTGAAAAATTAAAATTCTTTTTGCAATAATTTTCTTTTTAAATCTAGTATTTTTGAAAAATAAAAACAAAATTTTAGTGATAATTTTTAGAAAAAGTTTATTTTTGTTAATTCATTAAACTTTAGAAATTCATAAAAAATTCAAAAATAGTTAAAAAAATTCCAATTTTTTTTTCCTAAAATTTTCTTTTTAAATTTGTGATTTTTAGGTATAAAATTTGTTAAAAGTCGTGCCTTAGTTTTTAATTTTCAGTTTTAGCTCACGTTTTTACTTTTCGTACATTTAAATTTTGAGCTAGTTAATTGTTTTTAAATTCGTGCTTTTACATTTGTAGTATAATCAAAGTTCAAAAATCCTTTATCATTCTAAACTCGAATCCGAATTATTCCAAATTCTCAATTCACGATTTCGTTGGGACACGACCCGAGGAAAAGTACTTCCCGGATAAAAATATACAAATTGTGTTTTCTTTAGTAAGATTTTTACCTTATATTTCTCTTGTTTGAGAAGTATTTTGGAAAGAATTCTTACGGGATTAATACTATAAGTATATAAATTTGTTTGTATTACTACAACACATCAGTACCCAACTCGAGAGTTACTTCACTAGTCAACAAGCTTCCTTCTTTGCGGAGAAAACCTTACAAGTTGCTTACATTATTTTCCGACACTAAGCTAGATGTCGAGTTCTTCTTCGGCTATAACCAACCCCGTTATGTTTTATGGCCCAACATAACAAACCTTGTGTTTTAAGGACTTAACACATAAACCGCGTCGCTTACATTATTTTCTGACACTAAGCTAGATGTCGAGTCCTAATCTTAGCTAGAACCAATCTACCACTCACACTTGTATTTTGAGGACAAAAATACTAACCGGATCTCACACTTATGTTCCGAACTAACATACTAGTCGAATCTAACCATTACTAAATATTGGAAGACATGGACTCGACCTATATGTAACAAATGTTATAATTGGACTAACTAGACTACATAACTTCGTATCTTGACGATGACGAAAGTTCTTCTCTTGCACTTGAGGAAAGAAAGAATGATAAAAGATTGGATCATATTTAAACAAGATTAAACAAGTTAAATGATCAAAGAAAAAAGGATAAGAAAATAGATTTAGATCAGAGAAAAGAGAGTGCAAAAGTCTAGAAAATAGTTGAAAATGAGCCACTATTTATAGGAGCTGAAATCTGTCTGTCAGAGAGGTGATGGCCCCTAGATATATTAGGGACCATCAGGGGCCGTCCTAATATTTAAGGGGTCGTCCCGACAGACGCTCCTGTTTTTGTCTTTTTGTGGTGAAGTATTTTTCTGGTGAAGATAGGATGTGGGGGGAAAATGGCCATATTTGAATTTTGAATTAATTACCAAATAAAATATTTCTTTATAATTCAAAAATAATTGTCTAATTAATTTTTGAAAAATTGTTTTGTTACATTTATAAAAATGTAAAGTTTAAGAAAAAAAATTATTTCTTTGATCATCCTACAAGTTTAATGTTTGTTTGTACATACCTTACGTGATTTACGTCGGGTGTAAACAAATGTCTGCATTGATGCAGACTTGAGACGTCGAGAGATGTTGATGCATATATGCATTGGTGATTTGTGATTACGAGTAACTCGCGCACTTTCCGTTACGTATTACAAGCTACATGTTTGTCATCACCAAAACATAAAGAGATTGTACAGATTAAATATCGTAATATTTGCACTAACATGGCGTGTTGCCGTATTTTCATGTGTGTGCTCGGGCCTCTGTTTGGGATACTGGTAGTTATCATATTACGTATGTTGAGTGCGTCATCTTTGTAGAATTTTACTCAAACTTGAATCGTGTGTTGGGTCCTCATAGAATGGGTTGAGTACAGAGACAGAATTATGTCCATGGGTGGGTGTGTTCTGATGTTTATCCTGCTCCTTTTATTTCTTTCGTTTATATGATGTACTCTTGTTAAATTTTTATGTATTTTCTAGATATCATGAGAAACACTAGACAATCTCTTAGCACACTTTTACTTTCTTAGCCCGTTATTACACATATAAACTATATGTTATATAAGGCTTATAAGGACCATCGACTAGTAGGTTAAGAATTTATGGGTCCTTTAATAAAACTATTGTAATAGCATATTTTTATGGTGATTATGTGACTATGATTTTATAAGGCTTATAAAATCAAATTATGTAACTCTGATTTCTTAAAATCAAGTTTCAAAAATAGCTAACAAGTCTTATATATTGATTCTTATGCCTATTTTTATGTTTAGGAAATACTTTTGACCATTGTTACCAAAAAGATTCACAAACCAAGAACGATCGGGAGGTCGGGGAGGATAAAAGAAATAAGTTGCCATTTATTAGTTTGTAGAGAGTGAAAGGGAATATGTGTGTGTTTCTAGAGAGAAGGAGGAGAAACACATACACACACTTGAGATACAAATGATTATCCTCACACCTCCTTAGAAGTAAGGAGGGGGTTATATACGTCTAACTATCCTATATTGTTGTTTCTAGTCCTTGCGTATATAGTAAAGAGTCAACTAATGTAATTCCGTATAAGTCGACATATTTTAAGGCTAACAATCTTTCCCCAATATGTGAACATACAAAATTACTTACAATGTTCCTAACCAGTACAAATACAACAAAAATAAAGTCTTCCAAAATACTTCCAATGCTGAAGATGTCTTCTGAGTTCTTCAGGTCTTAAAACTTGTACTCCAGCTTGGATCTTCAGTGTCTTTACTTGTACAGGAACCATTGTAGTATGCATGAGTTGGATTAACTTCCCCCAATTCATGCAGCATGTCTTTAAAAGCTTTCTTCATAGACTCCTTTTTGGTGAAGCATCTAAATTAGCTTCCTCCCAAACTAACATCCGTATCTTGAGCAGATTCTGAAACTTTGATGTATCTTGAACAATCTTCTATCTTTGTCATTAACGTGCACAACAGAATTTTGTATAAGAATAAATAAAACCACACCAAATACTATTGCTACTTGTCATTAGGTCTTGGTGAATATTCGTTTGGGGGTACATGCGAGAAATCAGCAACAACTCTTCTCACGTATGCAGAATACTTCACACAAACCATACTAAGTGAAGTAGAATACACTACTTCCCCCTGGAAGTTAAACAAAGTACACGTTGCATGAATCTTCCAATACAATAGTTTATATACCTATAGCCCTTATTTATTGACTCGAAAAACCACCACATACACGATTTTCCCCCATGATGGTTGCGAACACTCAGAAGCATCATTGTCGTGTACGTCCTTATACTCGAGAAGTTCTAGTCATAAGCAAAAATATTGAAAAGTTATGAACGTCGTTGAAGAACTTTGAAAATTTTGCTTAGACTATGAAGTAGCTTTGTCTTGGAATAGCACAATAATATCCCGTGAGAATTGTTGATTACATCTCAACCTTTAAACTCTCTGGCTAATTTACCAACCTCGTATTTTATCAGCTATCTGTTATGAACACATGATGAAGTAAACCTGATATTCCAAACTTGAAACTGAAGTAAAATCCCCCAAATTTGTTACTTAAGCTTGCACTGTTGTTGATTGAAGAACGGTGCAGAAGCAAACCTCTAAGTACCCTATACCCAACATCAAAAGTCTAAGAAGTACACCACCTCTTGAAACTATCCACATCTTCATCTGCGTGTGACACTGAGCACTACAACGTAACTCCTTTAAGTGATAGCTATAACCCGTGAGTATTGCAATGTAACTCCTTGCATCAGGTATAACTAGATAATCCAAGTCTTAATCATAAGCTGTATACGTTCAAGCAGGTCATCAATCGTTAGAGTGGGTTTAAAGAAAAGGGGTAGAAAATAGAAGGAAGTCTTGATGATGAAATACTTAGACGCCTTCATGAAACCCACTTCAATCTCAAATAAGGGATACCAAATCAACTTCGTGATCACTTGTCATTTAGAATCCGAATCTCTAGCCGTTTGTCGTTTTAGTGAATCTTTAATATAGGATCGTTTTAGCATTAAGTGTTGTGTTTGCTTTGGTATTTGTGTTTTGATTATCTTGAAATATGAATCAGACACTAAAACTGTAAGATAAAAATCATACTTCACGGGATTTTACAAAGTGTTGTCATATTTCGCAGAATAGGTGTCCAACATATTTCGCAGTGAAACATATTCCGCAGCCAAACATATTCCGCAGTGAAACGTATTCCTCAGCTAAACATATTCCGCAGTGACATATTCCGCAGTGACATATTCCGCAAGAGAGAGTTTTGTTTCTCAAAAATGACATATTCCGTAGAAAGACCCCTGTAGATAAACCGCAGAATAAAGCAAAACATATTCCTCATAACATATTCCTCAGCCTTCAAAACATATTCCTCGACCTTCAAAACATATTCCTCAGTCTTCAAATATTTCTGAAAAATAACTTTTAAATCACTTAAAAACATACTTTTTGGACGTTTTGCTTGATTCTTTTTGCAAAAGTAACTAACATTAAGCCATATCTATCATAAAAATCATAACTTGAACATTTTTAACAACAACAAAAATGTCCACCTTTTTCCGAAAGTACAAGGCTTAAAGAATACACTTTTTGATTTTGCAAAGACAAGAATAAGCCACGAAATACATGTACCAATTAGCTAGAAATATGAGAAACAAGAAAGTTTCAAGCTTTTGTACAAAATAAGCAACATCCAAACAAATTCGTGGCTTTTTGGCTTAAAATAAGCCAGGAAAACACCCAAATAAGCAACACACAAACACGAAACCCCCTCGGTTAGCTTTGACGCCACTTGTGAACAATAAGAAATCACTAACTAAGGATGATCCGGAGGTCGGGGAAGAACATGACTTTATTTTCATTGAAGAAGCCTCTTAAAGGAATGATTTTCGACAACTTTGTTTCTTAAACTTTCTTTTGGGTTAATAATAGGTGTAGGAGTTTTAATTTTAACTGGATAGCATGGCTAAACGAACCGCTAAACGCGGTCTCTATGTAATTGCTTTCTTTAGTCTAGCTCCTTGTTAGTTCTTTAATAATATTTCGCCGTTCAAAAAAAAGAACTTAGCCATATTATTAGATGTAGAGAAAAGGGAAGATGTGTATGTGTGTGTGTGTGTCTTAGAGGGGAGGAAGAACACACACACACACACACACATACACACTTATAAGATGAATACAATAGAATCCTCCCTCCTCCTTAGATTTAAGGAGGGGGTTATATACGCCTAACTATCCTATATTGTTGTTTCTAGCCCTTGCGTATATAGTAAATAGTTAACTAATGTAATTCCGTATAAGTCGACATATTTTAAGGCTAACAACCCTAAAAATATGTTCAAACTAATACCCAAATGATTTCTTAATGGCTCATGAGTTGATATTAACTTATAATTTCTTTCACTGAGTGTCATTCAGCTCATACAAAAGTGTTTTGTATTTTTCTTGCAATAATGAAGGTTTATGCAGAGAAGGTTTATGCTTTAAATAACAGACATTATATATGACTTTAAACGAACCTCCTTATCTTTTATGTTAACTTGATCTTATTATAAAGCATTACCTCTTATAGTTTTTGGTCATAATATTTTTGAGAATCAATCAAATAAGGTTGAAATTAAATAGATTATAGTATCATACCTTATAGTCTTATTCAAGTGGATATCAAGGACCTTATTTACCTTTGATTTGTAGATGTCTACTCACTTAAGTAAGAAGGTTAGTAAGAGGTTATTATTGATACACAATGGAGAATACGTAGTAACGTCAATTGATGAAGCGCGGAATTACGGGTCGAAGTTTATGGGCCTAAATTATTAACTTAGGCACCATAGGTTTCGACCACATACTTTGACATCATTTAGAAGGGTTTAAATATTGCTTGAACGGGGGACGTGATTCGGTATAATATCACACTTGAGGTTGTATTCACTTTTTTAGGGAAAATGGTTCATTTGGTGGCGATTTCCTGTCGGCAACTCGCTTCATGTATGCGGTTTTACACCACAATTTCCTGTTGGAGCCGAATAGCCATCGTTGTGAGGATTTAGAATGGTTTTAGCTACTCACGTTATGGTTATGCTTATAAGGGTTTCGTAGCACAATGAAGAAGTTGCATGAATGAATTATAGAGGAGTGACGGATGAGAGATTCTGTTTGCTCTTTTCCTTCGTTTCATTTATAGGCAAAGGGAGGCGTGTCGTTAGATATCTTTAAGGATGTGATTGGATAATATACGAGTTTGATAATCTTTTGCAATATATGAGATTTGATAAGATCTCCAAAATATTCTTTTCCATGCAAGTTGATGCAAGTTGCCATGACCTCATACAATATTTGTGAAGATTTCCGATTATGTATATTTCATAAAAGTTTACTAAATAGTAATTATTCAAGACTGACATGGGATACACCATTAAGC
>BQNB010082655.1:5559-29266 GCA_026074375.1 Tanacetum coccineum
GTATAGTGAAGAGGAAATGGGCCAAGTTATTTAAACTTGGGCTTTATCATAGTAAGTCTTCAAATAATATGTAAATGGGCTGACCCGGCCCATTAGATGGGTACGGGTGGGCCCATTTAATATTTCTTCGATTTTGACTCTGGTTTTGACCTTGACTTTTTCGGGGTTGACATTGACTTTTACTTGACTTTGGCTTGATCACGCTTTTCCATTCCATGCTCGGTTTTGTCCTTTTTTGCTTGATTTTTTGTCCTTTTCTCGGATATCCGTTTCCTGCACAAGATAAATGAAAACATACAAATACAATGTATTTTTGGTACGTTTTTAGTCATTTCAGTCCGATTTTAGAGGTCAAAGGTATGTGTAATTAAGCACATACCAAAATCCCCTATGCTAAACTATTGCGTGTCCTCACGCAATGCTATGAAGTAAGCACTTAGAAAACTAAGACTCTCGATCCTCCTCGACTAATAACCTCGAAAAGTAGCTAAGTGTTCGTCAAGGGGAAATAAAGAATCAATAGCTTCGACATGCCCCGTTTTGACCATTTTTTATATTTATACTAATTACTACTAATATTTTTGCATTTTTCTTTTTCTTTACTAATTAACATATTTGACTTTCGTTATTTATAACTTTAGGGATCATAGAACAAGATGCATTTCGATCCGAGAATGCCCCAAAAAGGATAAATTCATCGTCCCCGACTTTTCACTTATTCCAAACCAGGCTTAAAACAAAATCACCGTCAATTATGAGTTAAGATGCTAACACTACTCATATTTGCAACTTGTAAGCTTTTCACTCCCGACAATTATTATATCCTAAGTGTATGTGCTATTTTGAATTTCAACTTTGGATCAATGTTTTGCAATATTCCATGTTTCACGTTCCACCCGAGAATAATGAGTTTGAAGGCGAGATCATCCCATGTAGCGACTTTCGTCTCGGCACATCCCAACCTTGCGGCTAAGTGACCAGGATTTTGACACCTCACATAGACTAGTATCGGGACTCACGGACCTTAGGTTTCAGAAACTCTCATATTTTCTGTGTGCACATAGCTTATAAAATAGAATAGCCAAAGTTCAAAAGCATATTTGAATTTCACAAAAAGAGATCTTTTATTTATTAATTCACACTTAATATTAACCACTTATGCAATTGTAACCCTCGACCTTTTAGAAGGCTGCAACATCGGTTGTGAGCCGGCAAGATGCAGCAAACTTTTATCAGTCTCGGATTATTATTCTTACTATGGGCTTTCTTTAGAAGGCTGTAACATCGGTTGTGAGCCGGCAAGATACAACAAACTTTTATCAGCCCACAGTTTATATTTATTATATTTTTTTCATTTTTCATTAAAGTTTTTGCTATATACTACATAAAAATTATTGATTTAAGTTTAATCTCCAAAAGTAGCACGTATATTAATCAGGTTAAGAGCTTATGGGAGAAAAAGCGACAAATTACACACATGAGCTCTTAAGATTTCCAAATAATCCTTGTTTAGCATCCAACTCATACTTAACTCTATCATTTTTCGTTCTTCGCGAATATTCGCGAACGCTTAGTCTAAAAGTTAAGGAACAAGCTAGAGCTCAACACGCTCGATCGGGTCAAAATTTACTCTTATTCTACCCAGCAGGAAAGTCAAAATTGTGACAAAACACTTATTTTATTTTTGAAAATTTTTAAAATTTTTCATTTTTTTGAAATTTTGGTGGTAAAAACGGGATTACGTAAAAACAACGGCTGCAGGCACAATCAAATCGAAGATCCCCCCATACTAGAATGAAACATTGTCCTTAATGTTTTAAGAAGGGTCTCTACGTAAATCCTAAGCCGTTTATGAATTATGCTAAAGATAAACGTTAGTCGATAAGATTAGGATATCGGATTTCCCAAAATGAAGCTGAGGATTTGAAGCTCTTGTGATCGAAGGACAAAACCGCGAGCACGAGAGGCTTCAGAATCCGGGCAATCCTGGACAATACAACACAAAATACAAAACATGGAAAAGGTAGAGGCAAGCCTCCTCACAACACACAACACTTATTAGCAAAATAGAAAGAAGATAGAATGGATAAGCATGGGTTGCCACCCACGAAGCGCTTGTTTTTGTTAACCGAGTCTTGAGCCTGACTCGACCCCGAATTCATTGGTCCATGGGGGAGCAAGTGGAAGATAAAATCTCCATCGAACTTTCATTCAAGTGGTTTAGATAAACATTGAATTTCATGAAAGTTCCACTCCGATGAGATACACCCGGCATAAAAGAATGATAAGCGGAGATGCCGGGGTCAAAAATGGTATCTTCATTCCTACATGAGAGAAGATATGGAGGAGCAACTGGATACGTGAGAAATGGAAGAAAGATCCATACAATATAAGCGAAGAGAGGTTCACTTAAAAGTATGAAATCCGTATCCAGGTGAAGGGTGGGATGGGTGGGTAAAACATTAGGCACATGAACTCTTGGTTCTCTTGTTGGGAAAATATCTTCCACCACATCCATAGTAAGATTGCCCAGCTCGGGCTCAATCTTAAAGCAGAAATGATCATACTCCGATGGAGATATGATGTGAGCGAGTTCATCGGCGAACTCCTCATGATAAAAATCACTCCTATCGGTAGGAGGAAATAGATTGATTGAAAGATCAAAGATGAATGAATCATATTGAGAAAAATCAGCATGAGTAGTGGTACTGCCACTACTCTTTTCTTTAATATGATCGTCATCAGAATAGAAAGCTTCATAATCCAGAAGAGAATAATCAGAACGGGTAGTGGTACTGCCACTACTATTCTCTTCCAAATCAAAGCAGAAAGTTTTAGATTCTGGTGAAGAATTATCAAAGGTGTTAGTCTCCTCCAAGAAAAGGTTAAGAGATGTGGAGGAAGACTTGGTCATAACATCGGAAGATGGAGCGGGATTATCTTTTAATGCTTCGATGTTAGCAATAAGAAGATTGACATTCAACAATTTTTCACGAAGGATATCATCTTTGATTGTTAGAAGAATATCGGTATCAATCCCTCTAACTTCCGGAATAACAATCTCTACCACCTCTAAGCTGACTATCTCAGCATCGGGAGGTGATGCATCGACATAATCAATGTTCTCATAAGAATCGTCATCACTCGAAGAAGAATCATTATTGGAATCGATGATAGTCTCGGAATGTTCTTTGAAAGCTTCAAGAGGGGTAGGATTGTTACAAAAAGGCACATCACACACATTGTCGAGAATACCCTCGGGCTATTTCTTGGGATTGGGCAAGTCCTCAACACTAGACTTTATGAATTCGTCCGATTCCGTTTCCGGAATAGTGTCAAGATGCTCGTCCCCCATACTTAGAGAGTTATCGGGTTCCTCGATTGGTGAAACTGGTGTGATTGCAATGGTATTGTCTTCGTCATCATCGAACAAATGGGAATCTTCAAGATCGATCTTATAGCCGCTTGCTCATCCGCGTTTCGCTTTTCTTCTTCCTTCTTTTGTTTACTTGATAACCAATACGTAAGGTGCATTTGTTCCACAAGCTATCTTGATAAATTGAAGAAGCTCATTTTTGGGAATTGAAGATTGATGATTAGACGGTATATTGCGGGGGTTGAAATAGGTCAAAACGAAAAGAATTAATGAAACATAGAAGAATTTAGCTCATGATTATAGTCTTCATTCATTGGTAGACATTGGAAGGTTTTCCGTGAGGACCACCCGCAATTTTCACAACAAAGGTATTGTTTGTCGAAAACTCGGTGTGGTTTGTGAAAATACATCAAAGTTTTGATTGAAACACAGGTCCTGTTTCGTAGACAAACGGGATCAAGGCTGACAATCATACTGTGATGAAATTCGTTCCCACATAACTCCACGAGAGAATGGTACGCAAAGTGTTGTGGAGGATGTTTGCAACACTTGGGAGAAATCGTTTATAAAAAAAAAAGAAAAAAAAAGAAAAGTACGGAGTTGAAACATTGATTTGTGTCCCATTTCCAACTTTACAATAAAAACAAACTCCATCGTATTCATTGCAACCACATCTTTGGCATGTGCCAAGAAGACATTGTTGTTGCAAACCTTGCAAGTTTTGTAGGGGCTTATCAATGGTTTGATTTTTGCATGGTTCTGGATTAGATGCAAATCGGAACTCTCGAGACAATTATCACCGTAAAGAGCACCTTTCCCACAAGACTTACACTGCATTGATCGACAAAAAATTCCATCTACGAATCACCGCACTCGTGACAACAAAGGTCAATGTGTAGAGAATCTTGGATGAGGAATTTTAACGGGGCCTGATCTACAACGATTTGGCTCTCGAGGAAGCATTAACAACGTGGTATTGCTAGATGACTCGGAGTAATCATGGAAGGTCTTTGAAAAATTCATTCACATAGATTGTAAACAAACCTTCATAAATTCCTTTCGTAAAAGAGCACATCTTGTCAATACGGACCATCAACCGGGTTCCACACCTTGCACACCTAGCACAATTTCGAGGGGGTTTAAGGAACGAGAATCTCTCAAACGACTCCCTTTCGAACAACCACAAGTTTGAAAGTGTACAAACTTCCACAGACGTGCTTTTCTTTAATCGCGTAAATTGGAATTCAAACGATAATCGAATGACTTCAAAAAGAATTAAACATGAAGATGGAAAGAAAAGAATTAATGAACGAAGAAAAAGAGATTATCTATTGGGTTTTCAATATCACAATTTTATTTAACGGAACAAATGATAAGACAACTAAACTGAAAATCTACTTACTCTCACGTAGCTCTCAAAAAGATAAACTCACAGGTGAGCGGAGGAGTAGGAATAGCGCGAAGCTTATTTCTCCTTTCGGGTCGTAGTTCCTAGGAACAACCCTCCTTATACCCACTTTATAGTTTGTTTAAGTTTTCAAGGTGAGCCGTACGTCGTAAGAGACACAAAAGGCAAGTTTTTAAATCTTTTGTTCGAGTTGGGAACCAACAAGTTCACCGGAACTTATTATGATAATACCTCAGTTGAGAATATTATATTTTGGTATTTTACCAATTTGTGAATTTTATTTTATTTTTTTATGGACAATGTTTTTATGTTTTTGGTTTTTATACTGATAATTATACTAAAAAGAAATGAAAAATATTTTTGTACTTTTTATATTTTTATAATAAAAGAAAATATTCACAGTCTCAAACACAATTGATCAAAACGTACCGATAAACGCTTTACAGCCTCCCGGCAGCAGCGGCCAAAATTGATCGCAGCTCTGACTATACCTAAAAATAAATATAATAAATAATAAAATATCAATATATAGTAAAGATAGTCAAAAGCAAACAATGATACCGAAAGTAGTATAGAGCTTTCCCGTGTCTGTAAATTCCCCAACGAGCTGGAATGTAAAATCGATACGATCGAAGATTTGAGTTTGAAGGCAGGAATGAGTTTGGGAAGTTGAAAAAGTCAATTATATAATCACGTACTAAAACGTTTAGAAAAACCCAGAAATTACGAAATTAAACTAGAACACGAAGGCCCGAATCCCGACCAAAAGGGGGAAAACCTAAAATCTTAAAAAATAAGTCTTATCGAAGAAATTTTCGCTTACTAACAACTCTATGGACCAAATACCGAAAAATGAAAAAGACTAACCAAAACGTAGTTCGTTGACCCAAAACGAGTCAAAACAAAATCCCGTACCCGGACCCGTTCTTTAAAAGATGAAAAGTTGTAAAAATGACCCTACGAAAAATTTTATATTTTTCCTACAAACTAGATGACAAAAGAAAATTTTCTAAAAAAGCAAAATATTTTTTTTGATAATTTTTGTATTTTTTATGAATTAAATAAACTTTTAACTAAATTAAATTATAAAAAATATTAAACGTCTACGAAAAATTCTGAAAAATTTACACAAAATACTAGACCCTATAAGGTACCTACGAAAAATAAGAATCACAAATAAGCTCGATAAATAAGCCCGTAAATAAGCTATAACAGTTATGTTTATAAAGGCTAAAATGCATATGAATACCAAGTGCCTTTTGGTCCTTTAACGAAAAAGACCCAAGGGCGCAGTGGTAAGTATGCTTGAAAGAGAGGGGATGTATCGAGGGGTCCCGGGTTCGAGTCTTGCTCACCCGGGTCCCTTGTCTTCCCTTCTCTTTTTATTTTTGCAAAACTCTAGGGTAGAAACTGTAAAAAACGAAACTAAAGGGTAGGCGGGCAAACTTTAGGAAAGTTACACTATAGACTAGACGGGTGACCTTGAACTTTGGAGAAAGTACCAACAAACCCTGCGACTCGGCATAAACATAGCTTATTTTGGCTTATTGAAAAAGTGCTTTTCAGCCAAAACTCAAAACTACAAATTTGAAGAACAACTTATTTCTAACAACTTTAATGAAAGCAATATAAACTTTTAACCACTATATAAGCTGGAAAATAAGCGTGTTGCACAAACTGTTCAGAAATAAGGGCTTATCTCTCTTTTCAAGATTAGGCTTATTACTACTTATTATTTGATGAAACATAAAGCAAAAGAAGCTATGTTGTAGAATAAGAATGTGTATAATAAAACTAAGGAGTTATAAGCTATTTGTTTAACAAAAAATTCAAGAACTAACTATAGAAAAATGCATAATATGCTTAAAACTGTTTTATGCTGATATGATAAGCTGATATACTTGACAAAGATAGAATGCAGGCCAAGTTTTGAAATGAAAACTCTTAAAACCTATTCAATGAGTAGTACTTAACCTAAGTTAAACATTTCTGAACAATTAAATGCTAAGAAATACTAAAATCTCAAGTGACTTTCTCTAAAACTGTCCTGGTGCACACAAAAAGCTTTAAGCTCTAAACTTTGAATAACTACAAACTAATTTTTAAAACTTGATTAAAACCTTGTATTATAACCAAACTCAACTATTTAAAGAACATTGATAGAATGCATTTGACTTTAAGAGTCAAATGCACCATAATCCAAACACACCTTTAACCTGAAAATGTCAACTATATATGCACTTAAAATCTATTTAAGCACTAAACTGGTAAAACCTTATATCTACATACTCTAAAATTCACCTAATTAAGCTAATGAATCATTAAAACCTACAGCTTATTAGAAGCAATAAGCTAGTTTCTCTACTAGTTTATTGATACTAGTAATGACAGTTTTAAAAGAAAACTTAGATTTCTCAAGTTTTATCTAATCAAAACTGAAAACAGCTAGGGATTAAGCCTAAACAAACATGATTGAATAGAATTCAGACAAAATTGAATAGAAATAAGCAATTTGGAATAAGCTATGAATTTGCTTAAAATGAAATCAAGTACATAAAACCTGAGATTGTAGAGTCTTCTTCACCTAGACATCCAAGAGTAAAGTCTAAGTGATCCTAGATGGCACCTTGCCTCTAAACCAAAGCTTAAAACTCAATAAGCTGTGAAAGAGCTTATTACTCCTTAAACTTCCAAAATGATCTCAATCACACTCAAGTGTCCATGACTTGATTAAAATGATTAAAGTAAGTAAAGGAATGACTGAAAACAGAATTTAACTAGCTTTTGAGCTTATGAACAGTAATAAGCTCAATTGAGCTTATTAAGAGCTTATTTAGTAAATTCGGCTTGAACTTTGAAAACAAAAGATTACGAAACGTGTAAACTAAATTGTATTGCACAAATGGAGAAGTACAAGCTGGAAAATAGAGAGTACAAAAGCTTAAAGCTTATTTAAAAAGCTTGAAAGAAAAATTGCTTAAATTTGAAGGAAATACAACTTGAAAAATTAAAAACAGAAAAACAACAACAAAAATGAGAGCCCTAAGCTGCTATTTATAGAGAATTGGGAGAGAGGAGGGAAGAATTCTTGAAACTTCCAATCAATCTCAATCGTTGATCACTTTTGGATCATTTGTAGCCGTTGGATGAGCTTGGTGAGGTGTCTTGGCCAATAGATGGATGCCACGTGGGCGTTTATGATTGGAGAGGATGTAAGAGCAGGTTTGAATGCTTATAAAGGAGCAGGGGTGGGAAAAATCACGATTTGGGTTGTGTGGTGTTTAGGCGGGAAAAACGGTTGCAGGTTGTTAGGAGGTTACGTGTAACCGGGAAACGCGGCTGGCTGTTTAAAAGTATGAGAGGTTGTCACAATTGGTCCCTGTGTTTGCTCCGCCCAATCTAGTGTAAAAACAGGTTTGAAGATGGCAGTTTTGGTCCTTGTGGTTTTCTTTCTCTTTTTCTTCTTTTATAAAACACTTTTCTTCTTTTGCAACTTTGGTCCTTGAATCTTTAAAACTTCAAATGGCCTTTTAAACTTTGAGAACTTGTCACTTTCAGTCCTTTGACTTTATTTATTTCTTCCTTTGACTGCCTTTCTTGCTGTGTCGGGCTGATCCGGCTTTTGATTTCTGGCTGTTTCTTCACTCTTGTTCTTGTCTCTTTCGTTCCTTGTTGGTTTTTGATCGTTTTTGCTTCTTTTTGTCCTTTCAATCCTTTCCTGCACAATTAGACACAAAAGCACACATTTTCTATTCTTTTGGCATTTTTATGGCTTTTATTTGGCAAAATCCCGGGTAATTTACATATACAATTTAGCAAATATCAAGACCCGACCTTATTTATGCAGTCTGCTTATGTGCCTGGTATCAGGAAAAGCCTATCGAAAAGCACTTAAATACGGTTAAACAGATCTTTCGGTAGATAAAGGGAACCATTAACATGGGTCTTTGGTACTAGAAGGATATCGGTATGTCTCTAACAGCATATTCAAACACAGATCATGCGGGGTGTCAGGACACTAGGCGCAATACATCAGGAAGCGCTCAATTCTTAGGTGATAAACTTGTTAGTTGATCTTCCAAGAAGCAAAAGAGCACTGCAATCTCGAGTACAAAGGCATAATATAATTCCTTATCTGGGTGTTGTGCTTAAATCTTATGGATGCGTTCACAACTAACAGATTATGGCTTTCTATTTAATAAGATTCCTCTGTACTGCGACAACAAAAGTGCGATTGCTTTATGCTACAATAACGTTCAACACTCAAGAGCCAAGCACATTGATGTACGCTACCATTTTATAGGGGAGCAGGTGGAGAATGGAATAGTGGAACATTACTTTGTTTGGACGGAATATCAACTAGCTGACATCTTTACCAAACCCTTGCTAAGAGAAATATTCAATTTCTTGACCGAGAAGCTCGGTATGAGAAGCATGTCTCTGGAAACGCTAAAACTTGACAGAGGAAGAGGACGAGTAAAGGTGGCTACTCGCGATATATTCTGTATCATATATACATAAGAAAACATAAAAACACAAAAATATTTTTCTTTTATTTAAATTTTTCAAAAAGAAAATTAAAAATTAAAAAATCAGAAAAATATAAAAATATGTATCTCTGGCATGTCTTTTGAAAATCGATAACGTTTACGGCCTTAGAAATGTCATTTAATAATGATACGAGGTTGTAAATGAAGTTCGAGCAGAAGTTCTAATCGCTTTTAAAACATGCCAAATTGGCTTGCTATTATTTTTGATAGCAACCCGGTCATCATCTTAAAGGCAAGTATTTCAAAAAGAAAACTTGACCTCACAACGGGAAATTTATTTTTCTCGGGAATGGATTACTTCATATTCATTCAAAGGCTTGTGTTTACTTTGCAACACAACTCGTGCTTCCTTGATACAAATAAGTGTACATGTCAGTGCATTTATTTGTCAAATAAGAGAAATCTTATTTTTATTGGTAAAAAGTTGTCTTCACAATGAATCAGTGTTTTCAGTAATCACAAAAAGATTTTCAAAGAAAATTTGACCACTCAAACAATGACAACAACTCTTTAAATAGAAAACGGGTCATTATTTGAGGGGGAGAAAGTATCGTCAAATAATCTTTTAAAACGATCTTTTAAAATAAGTCACGGAAAAAACAGATAAAGTTTTGGATAATGACGAATAACATTTTTAAGGGGAGTTAATTTATATTAACTACAAGGGCTTTAGATGTCATTTGTTTCGAACTTTAAGGACTTATTTTCAATTTAAGACTTAGTTGATTCTCACGGAATAGATTTAAGCTTATCAATTCTTCGAACACGATCTCAAGTATATGTGCGTACTAGGTTTTGCTGATTCCAAGGTATCAAAACCAGCAAGGGGGAAGGAATAGATATACAAGAAAGATAATGAGTACACGTGATAGAATTCATACCCTATTCTCATTTTAGGTCATTCCAGGAAGACAAATGTCATATTTGCAGAGATATTCAGTGCTTATCTTGTTACTTTCGGGTGCACTATTTTATCCACATGGGGGAAGAGATATCTTGTGATTTCAAGTATGCATCATTTAAGATACTAGGGGGAGTGTTGTAAGAAGATTTATTCTAAGCATGAGAAGATTGGTTACTAATTCAATAAATGCTTCCTCAAATGGTTAATCATTAATCTTATTTTAAAAGGGAGTAGAATTAGTTGACAAAAGAGGTACACATAGGTTTGATAAGTAAGATGATTCCTTAAGTTAGTCAGTATTCTGCATGAGGTCCGCTAATGTCTCAAATACTGGGCATCATTGAATCATTCGCCTATTACTGAAAATGATACTCGAAAGATCAACATTCACGTTGGGTTGAGCTCGAAGGTTTAGGAGTAAACCCAGTTCCTGTGCTAGAATTTAAGAGTGGACAGTTGTGCAATATGAAAGCAGAATGCATACAATAGTATTTAAATTATCAACATAATCAACACATCAAACAAGGGATCCCAACCCAAATCAACAAACAATAGAATCCCCATGCGCTTATAGTCATTCGGACCTATCGCCTACCAGTTGGAGCTACACAGTCAGCTAAATAGTGTAGTGCATATATTCACAGTGGTACTTGCTAAAATAGATTCATAGTATTCGCATTAGGCATTCACATAGTGTTTCGCTGGGAATTCATATAGTGTCCACATAGCATTCATACACGCAATCATAGGCACATAACATTGTCCAAAAAGAAATAAAAGGTTTTTCCACAGTATTAAAAGTAGTTGAAATAAGTTTTGAGTATCATTTTCCCTCAACGAAAAAGAGTTTAAGAATGGGGCTACGAGAACTCAACTTTAAACAGGTGAGAAGCAGCCGAGGATATGATCAAATAATTGTATGCAACGGCGTCCAGACTCGACCTAATCCGTTAATGTCTTGATTTTAGATTTCATTTATATTAATGGTATGTTTAAGGTTGATGCATAGAAGTCAAAATATGCGTTGTAAGGTCACTTTTAATGTTATTGGTTGCGTGATGGTTGGTGATTAAGACTCGAAGAAGATATATCAAAGTATGTGTGTTAGATACTATACACTCATAGTATCTAAATAATTAGACGAGAAAAATATCAAGACTTAGATAATAATTGTAAATAAATATGTAAAGGTAATTTTTCGGTTAGAGTTTTAGTTACTTAGTTTAATTGTATCAATTGTGAAAAGTGACACGTTTTAGTTACGTTTAAATCATTAATAGAATTTTATAATTTATAAGTTATAATATACTTGTCTTCTTTTAGTCGGTGGGTTTATTAAAATAATAATATTTTATTTTTTGTCTATTCGACGGATTTTTAAGAAATTAGTTTTTTGCTAGAATATTCTATGTATAATCTTTTTATGAAATTTAGGTATGAACCTTTGGTTTCTTTATAAGAAGTTTCCACGTTTTCAAACCTCATTTTTTTAAACACTTTCTCATTAAATAAATCAGTTCTGCAAAACGACCAAAAAATTCAAATTCTCGCGTTTTATTTCATCAAGAAGCAAGTTTCTTTCAATGAATATTTTGGACTATCCAAAATTGGTATATGTATATATTTTAATATATATATATATATATTATATTATTATACATATTTTTATCTTATACATATTTATATATACCATTATATATATTTACTATATATATATACATATATTATGATTATATATAAGTATAAATCATTACCAAAAGTCACGCAAAAATAACTAGTTTTAAGCTTATTGGGCTTGAGGCGCTTTAGTTCGTCCAATATATTGTTTATTAGTTGAAAACCCATTTTTAGGACATTATCAAGCCTATTAGAACATAAGTCCAACGAATAATCCATAAAAGAAGCCAAGGCTCACGGACCAAGACTAAGCCATGGTTTCGGGCTTAACTTATTGGGTCGTGGCCTTTTAAGCACATAATAAGCTATCTGTAGTTTATTATTAAGTCGTTAAGCTACACAAGTTCTTAAATCTCAAAATAAGCTATAACCAAAAGCCATGAAAATAAGCCGGACCACAATAAGGTCTACAATAAGCCGCGGCTTATTGGGCCGTGGGTTTTATAAGCCCAAAACATGTTATGCAAGTTTCAAAAATACGCAAGTAAGCTATAAGTAGTTTTAGTAACCAAAATAAGCTACAAAATATGGCGAAAGAGGTAAATGACCAAAAGTACTCCATTGGTCCTCCATTTCCTTGCCGTGAGCATATAAGCTGCAAAAACCAAACATGAAGCTTATTTATTAAGCTAATAAGCTATTAGTTATTCTAGTTCTCAAAATAAACTATCATAATAAGCTATAAAAGTCTGACAAGTATAGGTAATAACCAAAAATTCTTTTCCTTTGTCCCCTTTCCAAGCCGAAATAAATAAGCCATAAATAAGCCGTATAAGCTTATTTTAAGCCGAAAATAAAAATCAGCTATTAAGTATATAAATGTTAGTCAACCATCACGTCCAAAATAATAAAATATTTTTCCCTTGCCATTTGTTCCCACGTTCAAAAAAAAAAAAAACCCTTTAACATTTATTTCAAAACTTTAAGCTTTTGATTTTTAGAAAACAAACCATACAACTATTATCTATGCATCATAACACTACTAAAAGTACAAATATATTTGAGAAATAGATGACTGTCAAAGTGGGGTTTTGGAATATGAGTTAAGCACTAAAACAGTCACAAACCCTAAAGTTGTTTTAATGATACCCACAACCTAACTTAGAATCTACCCGGATGAACTTAAACTTCCATGTTTCTTGATAAAAATCAAAATAAGAAGTGTGTGTGTGTGTTTTTCGGATGCAAGAGAGAAAGAAAGAATAATAAGAATGAAATGTGTGTAAAAATGACATGAGAAGTGTGTGATTTGAAAAGATATAAGACAAAATTTGATACCATGGTTGGGACAAACTAGCTAAAATATTGCCTTGTTGTCTCTTGTGGGTTTCGACCGGCCATAGGAATCTTAAGGGGTTCCTATGTGCGTTTGGGCTCTTGTCGGGTTACTAAATGGTCTAAACTCGTGATTTAAAACGTGACCCATAAGTTTTTATTAATTTTTAATGAATATAAAAATGTTTTTTACTTTACTTTGTTATTTACACCATAGTTAATAAAGTTAAATTGTTTTAAATTTGACATGGACATTAACGGACGTGTCAGGATGCGTTTTATTTGATATTTTAAGCTGTTTGCGAGAAAATCTCTCGGAGATTGATCGAATATAACTATATTCATCTATAATGAGATAATTAAAGAGAATAATAGTACTAACGATCAAATAGATAATAAACTGATTACCGTTAATCACGGAAATTGATCTGACAGGATTAGAAAATGATAAAAGTCAAAGGAATAAAATAGAACATTATGAACTAGAAAATCCGCAAGGGTTACATATATCGCCCTTGAGAAAGTATTAATGCAAATAAAGATATTTTTCTAAGTCAACCAAAATAGTTTTGACCTTTTACCTAACCCACCCTTTGTGTCACCTCTAATCATTATCAAAAGATTTATGCCGGCATTACACCAATGCTTATTCCCAATTTCATTTCTTTTAAAAAATGGCAGATAGACCGATGATAAGCATATTTGTAACATACTGTCAAGAAAGAAAAAAATTGTAGGCTTACTTTTATTTAGCAGGACTATTCTTCAAAATTCTTATTTCACTTTCCAGGTTTAACACTTTTAAGGTGTTGTGTGGCAGAACATAATAACTTAATATATGTTAAAGTAAAGCAGTAAAACTATTTTCAAATACTTTACTTTTTACCTTCTTATAATCATTATCAAAATGTAACAAACAATACTAAAGAACATGATGAGCATTCGGATTATTCGCCAATATAGTGGTAACTATTACCATCATAATCTGATTGAGCGAACTAAAATGCTCCAACAATTTTTGAATAGCCCTTGTCTTTTATAATCAACAATATTAACATTACTAACAAAAAAAACTATAATCACAAAATGATCTACGAAACTAAAAAAACCAAGAGTAAAAAAAGCAACAAAAAGATACCCATAAGGATTCATACAAACTAGTATTTTTGGTAATTTACATATAAATTAATTATAGTTATTTTGGGTATTTTAAATATAAATTTGCTAACCACCTAAACAACTGATTTTTAGACCAATGAGCATACGAACTTCGAAACACAATGCATCTAATTTTATTACACCAGATTATTTATTTCTGAATGTTCCATATTAAATGATCAAAATTTAAAATGCAGTGTCACATAGCTCAGACCGTTGGGTAATATGATCTTCATATATAATGAATTCTATGAATGAGCATTTACCAAGAACATTTTAATCATCTATAGAGGATACCGAAACTATGAATACTAAAACCTATCCACTTTTGTATTAGATTAATTTCGAACTGAACTTGTGTTTCTAAAACTTTTGAAAAAACATTCTTTATAGCCTACATTTTTTGTCCTAACCCAAGGTCAATTGTCTTAATTATTCGGTAATTGCTCTTTAATTTCCACAACATGTTAGTTGTGTTAGTGTTAGAAAAAAGGTTATTTTACATTATATTTTCAGAATGTGATTTTGCTTAGAAATAGATATATAGATATTAAGGCCATTCATTTTTTATCGCTTGAAAAACTTTAATTTCTTCGAGATTGCTTTCCAATACATAAATGTTATACAACTTAGCGTTCTGAAAGTTTAACAAAAGGAAATGCAATTTAACACAAAAATGGCAAAGAATAGCATGATTGATAACCGAAGAGCATAACTATTATTTTAGAAGCTGTTGTGATTATTTTTTGTTCTAGGTTCCTGCTACAATACTTGTCATCATTTCATAGTCAGTTTTAAGAAGTAGCATAGCAGAATTAACAAAAATATTGTCACCACCCGACAATGGCGAAAACTCTTTTTTCAAGGGTATGCAACTTAATGATCCAATCCATAACCAGATTCAATAGAGAAAAACTACAATTGCATATACTTAAGTGGTACGTAAGGACCATCAACTCGAAACAACCTCGAGTTGATCGTCCCAAATCACTATCAAAGTCAGCACAGTCTTTACAATTATACCAAGCCCGCACTGGGGTCCAAATCCAAACTTAATACACAAAACTGTACAAATTACTAAGCCGAATAAAATAACAGCAAGTTTCACATGAAAATCCACATGGGATACTTACTATGACCTCGCTAATCACACATCATCCAAAACATATTCCTCTTCACTTTTCACCTGAAAATGATAATTGAAAATGTCACATTTAAGTTGGTGAGCTCGTAGGTTTGACCTTAAACCTAAAAGTTGTGCCAATATTAAATAGTGGACAAAATAGTGCTATAGGACCGTGAAATATATGCTAAACAATCCTAGACATAGCATCATTGCAAGTCAATCACCATATGTCACACTACGTACCTAAAAGGACCACCAGATGGAGCATTAAAAATTAGGGCTAGGACCACACAACTAGGGTAGGCGTACCATCCGCTCTAATAATCACACAAATACTGGGTAGGCGTACCCATCCGATCCAAACAATCATGCAACACTAAATATTAACTAAGCAGCATAAGCACATATATTGTCTTAAAATAAAAAACCACATTTCGCACAAATCAATTCAAAATATTTCAAAACACATTTGAGTATCATTTTCCCCCTACGAAAAAACAGTATAAATGGGGCTACGAGAACTCACCTCAAGCAAGTATTTAGCAACCAAATCTCAATCACACAAGCAAATGCAACGACGCCCGCACACGACCTAGTCCAGTTAATGTCCCAATTTAATCATCTAGTTCTAAAACAATCTTCACGTTTGATTGCAGTAGAGATTAGAGCGTTATACAACTTACTCATAACAATTAGTGGTGTGATGGTTGACGACTATCCCAACAATTATATCAATCCCATTTACCTCAATAATACATACTTATACTATTTAAAGAAATAGATAAGTAATAGACGTAAATATTTATAATTAATAATTATAATTATATCTCGGTAAGTCCATTCGGTAACCTTAGTCACCGTGAAAATAATCATATTAGAGTTGAAAATGAAACGTTTACTCATAGCAAACATATTCGAGAAGTTTTGAGAAAAATTATATTTTTCGTCTTTTAGTGAATTTATTAAATAAATAAAATACTTAAATAATATTTTAATATTTAAAATCAAAAATCATGTTTTTAGGAAAATTTATAAGTATAAACTTTTTACGAAATTTCGACATGACCCGTACGCTCATACAACGTTTTCCATGGTTTCAAACCTTATTTTCAACATTTTTCATAAATTCGACATTTTTCGACAAAACTCCAAAATCTCAATCTTTAATGTTTACTAAAATGTTTTTCTCAAAATATCGTTCAATATCACTTCGTAAATACATTTTCACTTTCAAAAGTCTGTCAAAACTCTATAACGAATTAAATATCGCCCTTATTGGGGCGTTAAGGCCCAACAAGGGGGGAGGTCCTATTAAGGATATTATAAGTCTAAATACGATCCAAGTCCAAAACCAAGGTCCATTTACATACATAAGCTTATACTAATAAGTAAAAAATAATCCGGACCACAATAAGCCCTCCCATTAAGCTACGGCTTAAATAGACTTATTGGGCCGTGAGTCCATAAGCTCCAAAATACGTATATTAAGCTGAAAAATAAGCTAATAAGCTACGTATCGCCTTTGGTTATTACCATAAGCCTCAAAAATAGTCCACAAACATACGCCATAACACAAAAATAGTCAATATCACTTTCCTAGTGATTTTGAAAAATCATGTGGAATATAAGCCCGAAATATGCCAAGAAATAGCTTAAAAATAAGCCTAAATAAGCTATACAAGCTACTATAAAAAATAAGCTATCTAGCAACATGTATTATTCAACCATCACGACCACACCATCAAAACTACAAAAACCCCATTTTTCCTTTTTTAATCGAACTAACCAAACACACCCTTTTTATCCGTTTCGTTTCCAAAAATCGATTTTTACGACGATCAACTTGTAAAACTAACATCTATGCATCAAAATAAACCCAAAAGGACAAATGAAATTTAAATTTGAAAACTTACAAGAAAATCTTCAAAAATGTAGATTTCGACATGAACCAAACAACCCAAAGGTTGTTTAAATGAATACCCAAACACTCGTAACAACCCGGAATATCACGTTCTCGATCAAAGTTGAAAAATATATGGATATTTGTTGGTGGCTTAGGTCGGACGCACCACACACACACACTTAAGTGTGTGTTTTATTTTTTTGAAATGAAATGGAATTATGAGAAGAGTGTAATGGGAATATATTTTTACCAAGCAACAACACACTTACTAGAAAATAGGCACCTTGTCTCCCTAGCTCTTATCATCTGATTTTGGAATCCAAGAGGGGTTCGGGTTCTTCTTTTCGTGTCGGGATCACTTAAAAGCTCGTAAAACTCAACCGTAAAATTTACCCTAAAGTTAATTAGCATTTTTATTCACCTTAAAAATACTTTTGCCTATAACCTAGAGTATTTACACGACTTATTTACACTTTACACCCTTCAAAACTCATTTGAACATTAACAAACGTGTCAGACTCGTTTTTTTGGCATTTTTCAAAATTCACGAGGCAAACCACTCGGAATACAAATAACACAATAATACCTTTCAAAAGGGATTATTAATCACAATAAACCATAATTCACCATAATTCTCAACAAAATCACCACCATCAACACGGTACAAAAGCAGAATAAACTGAAAAAAGTCAAATAGTCAAAGGACTATAAATGAAATATTCAGAACACAAAAAGGTCAAAGGTTACATTCTACCCCCGTTAAAAGAATTTCATCCCCGAAATTTAAGTACTAACATCACTAAACAAATGCGGGTACTTCAATTTCATCTAATCTTCACATTCCCACGTGAATTCAGGGCTACGTTTTGAATTCCACCGAACCTTGACGATGGCAATCCTACTACGCTTTATCTTCATAAACTCTCTTTCCAAAATTTCCACAGGCTTTTCTACAAAATTCAACTTAGCATCAAATTGAATCTCATCCAAAGGCACTTGCAGTGTTGGATCAGCCAAACACTTCTTAAGGTTCGACACGTGGAACGTGTCATGGACACCATTCAACTCCTTAGGCAAATCTAATCGGTAGGCCACGAGGCCTACTTTCTTAATAATCTCAAACGGCCCAACAAATCTAGGTGCTGATTTCCCTTTCTTCCCAAAGCGTACTACACCTTTCTAAGGCGACACTTTGAGTAAGACATAGTCACCTACACTAAACTCTGGAGGCTTCCTCTTCTTATCAGCATAACTTTTGTGGAGTCTGTGATGACTCCTTGGATCGTTTAAGACTCAGATTGGTTAGATCTTTATATCTAGGATTGACAATAACAATGAAAACAATATGCACAACGGAATTAAATAAAGAACATCATTATTGTTAAACAAGGTTTTATATTCATACGTTTCCCTCTTACCCCAAACACAATCTTGGGGCTACACCAACTAACTATCTAACTACGGTGTACACACACACACCTTTTACTATTCGACTCTCATCAGTTTTATATAGAGAGATCATGACTTACAAAGGAAGTTAACATAAAGATATAAACAAGTAAATCTTTTAAACATTAAGAAATATCTTCTGTTATCTTTATCTTCTTAAGGAGATCTTCCAGAATCTTCATCTTTTGATATCTTTGACCAAATCTTCCATAATTCTCCACCAGCTTGCAGAATTCCAATCTTGACGATTTAGTCCTTATGTTTCATTCTTTTATTTATTTTGTCTCATCAAATCTATAATTCCCAACAATCTTTTCTTATTTGATGATGACAAAACAAATAAATAGTCGTGTGCGAACTTCATCATAAAGCCTTTAATCAAAGTTTCCCCTGAAGTTGAGATGTAATCATCTCCCTGAATGAAACAAAACTTCCCCTTAATTCAGATTTCCTTTGTACCATGCCATGTCACCACACATAATAAGCTGCAAATCCTATCTCTGTAATCTTCTTCCCTTTTTTGTCATAATCCAATAGGGGTCTTGTGAAGATATGCAACTTGGATCTTTTCAACTACAAATCATATATCACACTACTAATTTAGCCTTATAATGTCTCAAATTACCCTCCATGACACATAATAAGAATAATGAATTTAGGACAGTAGAAACTTAAACTAGTAGTAGTAATAAACAACTAGCAGTAGTAATGAAACCTTTCACCTCAAGTGGTGCATGAACATAACCTGATGGTTAAACATTTTTAACAATAAGCTTCCCCTGAAACCCATATGTTAACCATCTCTTAAATCTTCAATTCTGTAGGCTCTATGTAATGATTACTGATGAAGAAAACTAAGTATAACGAACTTGATGCTAAAGTAGAATAACCCAAACTTGTGTCTTATATCTTGTACTATCCACCTGTGAAATATAAGTAGACCGCAATATCTTGACAAAATCCTCATCTTCTATGAGACACATAACCAAAGTGATAGCAAATGTGAGCATTGAGCACCATAAGTTTAGTCACGCACCTTGCTAATTTAACATTCTTCGTCACATCGTTTCTAAGCACGAACAAGTTATCTTCAAAGTGTAACACCCACTTTAAGATATGATAAGAACACGCATCCGAAAAACTCCACTTCAACTTCAAATAGGTGATAAATAACCATCTTCGTAATCAATTCTTCAAATAAATACGAGCCTTTAAACTTTTAAGAACAGTTAAAATCATAACCTATTAGCTTCCCCTTAAACCAAGCAGTAGTAACCAACAGTAGAAAACATCTTCTATTGGCAGTATTAAACATACGAGCAACACAAACCTTGGTTTAAGTCCAACAGTAGTAACTGCGAACCCTAGCAGTATTAACTTCCTTTTGTGTGTGTTATCCGAGAACCTTTAAATAAACTGAGAACCAAACTTACTTGTTGTCTGATATCAGATAGAACTAGCAGTATTAACATAAAGCTAACAGTATTAACTTTATTTGTAGCAGTAGTAAGCGTAAACAAGCAGTACTAATGTATACTTTCAGGCCCAACAGCAGTAGTAACAAACTTGTATACCCCATAGCAGCATTAACGAGCAGTAATAACACGTGATATGAATCATAACAGCAACATGGATCTTGTATTTGAACAACACTAATAATACATGCAATACCATTCCTTGTATACGAGTAGAACTAGCAACATTTATAATTTAGGCAGCACTAAATCACCTTGGCAGCATTAATATTGAACTTACTACTGTTGCACGAACTAGCAGTAGTAATACTAAGCCTTAGCAGTATTATCTTCATGAACGCTAACAGTATTATTAACTGCTTCCAACCTTAGCAGTAATAACAAACCACTAACTGCTTTAAGCAGCATTAATCTTCTGTTCGAAATCTAACAGTTTTAATACTCATGAAGTAATAGCAGCATTAAGAAGTTATTCATGGGAACAAACACAAATCCCAAAAATAAACCAATCATTCTTAGCATTAAGGTTTCATCATACCTTATCAGATCCAATCCCAAAACCTGTGAGTCATATCCCAAACTGCTTCTTCAAACGCAAACACCAAAGCAGTATTAATTTATGAAAAGAACTCGTCGTTTTAGGGTTAACCAATCCACGATCATACCAGTCATCACCAAACCAGACAGCAGCAATAATATAGCATCATATATGATCACAAAATAAGCAACGAAGGTGAATGAAATCCCTAACCAGTAGGGTTTATGTAATGCGCAACAACCTAAACCTGCAAACCTTTTGTGATACCTGCTGCTTCTTCTTCTATCCAAGAACCCCTTGATGACGACAACCTATTGTTTCAATATAATCACATGATCTGTCACTAATGTGCATTCTTCTTCCTCCCATAGCATTTAGTGACACTTTATCTGTCACTAAACTATCATAGATATGTTTACTCCTTCCTCCCATGGCTTTTTGTGACACTTTAAGTGTCACTGATCTATTGCTAATCTGTCACAAATTCAAGTAGTAGTAAACAATAACAATAGTTGTAACCTTTTAAGCCACAATTTGATATTCTCCTTTGTTTTGCGAACCAATCAACAATAGCCACGTATGGTACCAGTTTCTTCTTTTACATAATTAGGGTTTAGGTGAAAAACCCTAATAGTCACCGAATCACACAAGAAACCAAATTTTTTTTTTGTGACTTCTGTTCTTCATAAAATCGACTTCAAAAACAAGCCTTGTGATCATAGATATTGAGCCACGAGGATCTGATACCACCTGATAAGATCTTTTAAGCTCAAGTTTGATTAGAACTTTATATCTAGGAATAATAATAACAAAGATAAATAACTTGAATAGCGGAATTAAACAAGAACAATGTTATTATTCAAAAAGGTTTTATTATTCAAACGTTTCCACCAAGCCTCAATATTATTTGATAAGAATAATACGGTTACCTATCTCTAACAGTAACAGGGATCAAGGAAAAGCTTGATTACCTTGAGGCTACACCAAACAAACTAGACGTCTACATTGTATTTTGTGTACACACACACACACTTTTCTGGTTTCTTAAACTATGTGTCTATGATCTCTTTACATAGAGTGACCATGACTTACAAAGGAAATTAACATAAAGATATAAACAAGTAAATCTTTTAAACATTAAGAAATATCTTCTGTTATCTTTATCTTCTTAAGGAGATCTTCTAGAATCTGCATCATTTGATATCTTTGACTAAATCTTCCATAATTCTCCATCAGCTTGTAGAAATCTTTAATGACGATTATAATCCTTTTGTTTCATTCTTTTATTTATTTTGTCTCATCAAATCAAGAATCCTAACAACGACCCATAAATGTCTCCAGAGCTTCATAGAGAGTTGTATGCTCCGGATGTGATCTGTAGGAGCCACTTTTAAACATCCGATCACAAAGAATTTCTTTCATCTTAAATTCAGACAAGTCTCTGAAGCGTTCACGAATTAGAGCTTGGAGAGCATTGTGAAGAGCTTCTTTAACAACCTCATTGACGTATTTGTCAATCTTCGAGTATAGATCATGATTCTCCAGCATGTAAACCCTGGATGAAATAGCTTGAGTGGTCTTGTCTTGGAGCTTGTTTCTCTTCTTAAAGTTAGCACATATCTTTTCTATTGTAGAAACACGAGTAGCTAGCTCAGAAACTGTAGTGCTTTGTTGTGGTAGAGGTGGTGGTAGTGGAAGTGTTGTTGTTGTTGTTGTTGTTGCGGTAAAGATGGGTTCTTAAGTGGGAGGAGATACTGGTTTGAGAGGTGTGAGATCGATGATGGGAGTGGATAGTAGAGGAGATGATAAAGAAGCTTGATGGATGGGAACAGTTACCATAGATTCAACTTCATTTTCCACATTAGCTTTACCTAGTTCTTCTTTAGTTGGTTTGTCATTTAGGAATTAATCACCAAAGGTAAATGCATCATCAAGATTCTTCATTGATGAAAGACACCCGGATGAGCTTCGTGGATTCTCTATGTAGACTTGCTCCTCTTATGTAAGCTTTAAGCTTTCATGCACTTGAGGGTAAACTGTAGCAACGAAGACTTCGTGCATGGGTTCAGGGTTTGGTCTAGCCTGAACCACATGACTTTGTCTAGGGTTTGATCCAGTCTGGGGGAGGTCGAGACTCGAGTGTTTTACCAGGGTCCGATCTAGCTTGGCCTTCATCAAGTTCAACAGTTCTTTCCTCTAGAGCCACCGTGTTAGAAACATCCTCACCTTGTTCTTCAGCAACATTCAATATTTCAGTATCACCCTCACTGTTAGATTTTTTCGTATCAGCACCAGTTTCAGCATCTACAGGAGACGGAGTATCACGGACCACATTCGTGGATGTATCATCCTGAGGGTGTACAGAGGGTCCAGTAGATGCATCTTGAGTAACTGGAGTCTGCCTCTAAAATATGTATTGATCAGTGGTACTTTGCTTCTTCAGCTTTTGCAGATCTAGAAGTGATTGTGTCGCTTGCTCGTCAGTTGCAATGCCTTTCCCCTTGCCTTCAACAACTCGAAGTTGTCGGGTGATCCCTAAGACAGGTTCACGAATGGCCACTCCGCTGATAGGTGCTTGAAAATATTCCATGCTCATTTGAATACCTCTTTGTAGATTGTACTCATCATCTTCCACTTGAGGTTCAGAAGCCGGTTGAGGTTCTTCATCTTCTTCGTCAACAAGATGGTCAGACCTCTTTCCCTTGCGGATTTTCCTTAAAGTAGGCTTGGAGGGTTTCTTTTTCACTGGCTTAGGCTATTTGGCAGGAGCAGGCTATTTGGCAGGTGCAGGCTTTTTAGACTTACCAGCTGGAGGTGTTTTCTTCTTCTTCCCACCCTCTTCATCAGTCACAATAGTCGCTTGACAAG
>BQNB010082656.1:8898-29266 GCA_026074375.1 Tanacetum coccineum
GAGCCATAGGAGTCATCTCTTCCTTGTGAATATAGAGTTCTTCTTGATGATATCTTCTAGATCAAAGTTTCTCAAAGCATAAGCTCTGATACCACTTTGTACCAATTGCTCGATGACCTTTAGGTAAATCCACAAGAATCCAGACCTTTTGCAGTTTGAACTGTAGAAGTTCCTCCTGCATAGCTTCTACCCATGTTGGATCACTAAGAGCTTTAGAAACCCTTTTTGGTTCCTCCTGAGAGAGGAAACAAGTAAAAAGACATGTATGAAGGTCCTTATGAGTCTTCTTCCTTCATATATAGCACTAAGAAATCCTTGTTCAGAGTAAGAAGTTTTCATCCTTCTTGTTTGAACAAATGATTGCACATCACCAATCACATGCTCAATTGGGTGATCTTTGTAAATTCTTATGTGAGGAGTGGTAGGAACTGCATAAGATTGTGGAATGTTCCCCAATTCAATTTCTTGGTCCTCCACGTGTGTGTCTTCAGATGCAGGAATAGGTCCTACCAAGTCTTCAGGAGTAGCAGTATTAACTTCAGGGAGAGTAGTACTAACTTCTCTACTACCAGCAAATATTAACTTCTTGCCTGCAGTAATAACATGTTTAATCGTCATTACCCATTATTCTGAAGATTGCTACCATCATGAGACTCTTCTGTAGCATCATCTTCATCATGTAACTCATCTTTATCTTCTATTTAAGCATCATCAACAATATTTGGTGAAGCATCACCAAAATATGAAGTATCCTTCCAAATTGGCATTGCAATCCAATCTTGATCTTGTTGAGAAGATGTGCTAGACTCAGAAACTTCTTGCATACCTGCAAAATCATTAGAAAAAGTCCCTGCCAACCACTGGTACAATAATTCATTGATTTGGTTAGGAGAATCATGAATCAAACAGCCACTTTGGACCATTTCCTTGTTTTCTATCATAGGCTTATTCCTAAAAAAAAACCCAAGATGCAAGTTTCTCTGAACTATTTCTGTTTCTAATGTGTGTAAAGCCCCTAAAACTTTGCTACTTAAGGAATATCCAACAAAAAAACCTTCATCACTTTTTCCATCAAACTAGCCCACTTATCTAAATGTATTGAAATAGTAACATACATCCATTGGTTTCATGAAGCCCTATAGTAGGTTTAATTACCTCTTAAGGAGTTCATATGGATTCTTGTTAATTAGCTTGACCTATTAAGAGACCCTATTCTGTACATGAAGCAAACAGTAAACGAGCTTCTGCCAAAATGTTGTAGGTAACTTAGAGTCCAGCTAACATTGTTCTAGCAGCCTCAATGAGAGTCATATTCTTCCTTTCAGCTACATCATTTTTCAAGAGGTGTCCTTGCTACACTATATTCTCTTTTGATACATTTTTCCCGTACAGAACTCATTCCATTACTTTGTTTTTTAAACTCCTGTCCCATTATCACTTCTGATTATTTTAACTTTCTTATCCACTAGGTTTTCTACCTCTTTGATAAAGTTTTTAAGGATCTCACTTGTTTCATCCTTAGTTCTTAAAAAGAAAACCCATGAAAATCTACTATAATCATCAGTAACTACCAAGCAGTATTTTTTATGCATTAGACTACTAAACTTACTAAATAGTGAATTGACAGTTTTAAACCCTCAAGTTTCAAAATTGACACATTTAGTCCCTTAAATTGTAAAAATCACATTTTAAAACCAATTAAGATCTAACAAGTGGCATTGGGTTTCATTAAGCTCCAATAAGCCTCATAAGCTGGGTCAGCTTATAAATAAGCTCGAATGAACTTATTTGAGCTTATTGGGCTTTTTGAGCTCGTTAAGGCCCATTAAGTAAATAAAGGGTCCATTTAGGATTCCAAAAGTACATAAGCTCTCATTTGACTTGTATAAGCTCATATGAAACTGTTTGGATGAAGAATAAGCTCGGATGAGCTTATTTGAGCTTATTCGAGTTTGTTGGGCTTGTTAGCCCACCAATCATAACCCGAAACGCTTTTAAGGGTCCATTTGAGTTTCACTACATGATCCAACTTATTTTCTTAACTCAAGAAGTACTCATGAAATATGTTAAGCTATTTTCATTTCGTGGCTTATTAAATAAGCACTTAGGTACCCGGTAATGGGCTTTTGGGCCCATTACAAGTCCGATAGACATTATAAGCTTTTGGGCTTGTCACATTATGGTTTAATGGTCTCTCTATGTTTATTATAAGCCTCATAAGCTGTTTTAAGCTCACAAATAAGCTGCCAAGCTTATTCGTGGCGTATGGGTTTCGTGGTTCACGGTAATGGGCTAACGAGCCCATTTAGGATCTGTTTGGTTTTTAAAAGGTACAAAGGGTCCATATTAGCATGAATAGGCTTGTTGGATTATTAATAAGCTCGTAAGGCTTATAAATAAGCTGTGGGCCTGCCAAGCTTGCTTATTGGGCCTGTTTGGGTTCGGACGTAGGCTGTTGGGCCCAATTGGTCCATTAAGGGTCCGATTAACTTATTAATGTTCTTGTAGGGTTTCGTTAGGGTTTGATAAGCCCTTGAGCTCTCGCTTAAGCTCTTTAATCCTGAGATAAGCTAACTATAAGTCGTGCTTAACCTTTGGTGGGCTACGCGGCCCAAGAGTGGACGAATGTGCCCACTGTTAGTGCATATGGTTCGCGTTTATGGTGTTTAACCATAATCCGAACACTTTGAGTTTATATGTCCTCCCTATGGTTCGTTTAACACATGCAAGCGTTCAATAAGTTTGTATACACCTTCCCTAGCCTTAGTGTTACGTTTACAATGCAAGTTTACATATAGATTTATTACTATTTCCCCCCAAAAAAATAGCATATGGTTATTGTTCAGTCGAGGTCCACACGTTTATGAACAAACGAAAGTTTTTAAGTCCTTGCTTGTGTAATAGGTTAGCGTACGTGTTCTTAACGTTTTAACACCACACAACTCGTATATCTGCAAAACATTACGCACCAACCGTATCAATGTTTTGTATTCAGCTCTATGCGTTGAAACTCACGCTAGCATAACATTTATATATTAACGAGACAATTCGACTAGTTCACAAAGAAAACAAGTATAATAAGAGTGGTATAGGTTCAAACGAGACTTACAAGATTCCTAGTGTATTGGTTGACGAGTTTTGGACGTGTGGAGTGCTAACCCAATGTATACCCGATCGAATTAACCTAACGTACGCCAACCCTTGGATCGTGTACCCCCTTATGCACTTGTATAGAAATCTTCGTGTCGTTTGTAAGTTCAAATGAGGTGGTGAGAGTGTTTGTCGCGGTTTATGACCCGAACTAAAAGAAGAGAGTGTATGTGTTTATAGTTTAAGTTTTTTTGTGTTTGTAAGAGTGTAAAATGTCAAGTGTGAGTGTGTATTTATAGACAAGATACTAGTTACATTTCCTAGTCACTCAAACTAACCAAACCGTGCCCTAATCTTGGCGGTTTTGTGGTTTTAGTTAGCCTCACATTATATTTTGCTAAACCACCTAAGTACATGTTTTAATTACTCAATATTTGTACAAGGTTACCTAAGATTTGGAAATCTTATGGTTTGTGTATGTGCATTGTATGTAGTCGGGTATCCAAGGAAAAAAGGGGGAGCAAAATGGTTATTAACCATTGTGTACTGAGCTAACTAGGAACACTTAGTACTAATATTAATTAAAGGGATTTTGTACAAGTACTTAGCAAGATCCTTAAGGATTTCTAGTGGATTTGGTGCCCAATATTCGGCCATAGTAAGTTATGTACACAAAATTTACTTAATTTTTGTGTATTAAGGGTTTTAAAAGTGGAATTGGTTTAGAAGTCTAGGTAAGTTCTAGAATTTTCCGCGTCCAACCAATGTATTTTTATTGCGAAACGTAAACCCTTTACGTACCAAATATAAAATAAAATACGCCAAAGTTATAATAAATATCTCTCAATAATTATAATTACTTGTTCGATGTATGACCGTTACATTAAGATGATTACTTCTAGTCTAAGCGCGATTTACTTCAAAGTTAAATTCAAAGTAAACGCCGTATGGACCACAATAAATATTGACGAATAATAGGATCGTGAAATGACCTGTGTTATCTTAATTATATTAAGAAGTCCAACAAGAATGTTTATTGGTCCTCAAGAAAGTCAAACTAGGATCTTGTATTGTAATAGGTAGTCGTGTTCAACGGGCTTTGCGGATTGTAATCAAATAATGCTCCGAGTTGTTCCGGGCTCAAAGCCCAAGTACACCAAGCCCGACCACGTTAGAAAGCCCAAGTGCCAAGCTCACTTAAGGAAAAAGGGTATAAATATCCCTTCACCACACTTGGTGAAGGGTGTTGGTTACAATTTTCATTCACTTGTAATCCTCCTTTCTCTCTTTAATCTAACTTTCTTTCTTGTTTCTCTCTCTACTTTCTCTCTCTAAGATTTCTTCTTATTTTCTAGCATCTTGGTATAGATTATAGTTGTGTAATGGATTTAAACTAAGTGGGAATAAAACAAGTTGAGTATCCCTCGCAAGGGGTGTTTAGTGTTTGTTTTGAGTAAAATTCGTGGTTTTTTGGTTGGTTTTGAGAGGACAGAAGTTGGAGAGCTGACAACAATAAAGAAAAAAAAAGCAAGAAAAAATCACTTTGATCTTTTTTCATGTTAAATGTGTTAAAGACTTGTACTTTTGGCTAGATCACATCCTTGCATCATTACTAAGTGGTTTTAACATCATTTCGTAGCTTACAAGAAAGTTTGAAGATTTTTTCTTGGCTGCGTTTTGACTATCTGAAGGGGTGTTCGTCGTTGCGTTTTGATTAGAGTCATTGCGTTTTGATTAGCTTCGTTGCGTTTTGACTAGTATCATTGCGTTTTGATAAGATTCGCTGCGTTTTGACAAAAGTCATTGCGTTTTGATTAGCTTCGTTGCGTTTTGACTAGTATCATTGCGTTTTGATAAGATTCGCTGCGTTTTGATCTCAAGTCATTGCGTTTTGATTCAAGCCGCTGCGTTTTGATCTCAAGTCGTTGCGTTTTGACTCGCAAGTCACTGCGTTTTGATATTTTTTTGTGTGTTGCGTTGAACTCCACAGTTGCGTTTATGAAGACCATCATTGCCGTTTTAACTAGACCGTTACTCTGCCAATAATGTTATTGATTTGCATTTTGACCAACAAATCGTTTGCTTTTGACCAATTGCTTTTGACCAACAATCATTGCGTTTTGACCAAGAAGTGTTGCGTTTGATTAATAAATTATTCTTGCGTATTTGCTCATGTCTCACTAGCGTTTTGGTCAAAAGTCACTGCGTTAATGCTCTTGAGTTTTATCTACACGTTGAGATTTGCTTCTGCGTTTTGTCTATTGAAAACCTATGTTTTAAAACCCTAATTTCCTGAAAACATAACATCAAGACAAACAAACTTCAAGGACTAATTACAAGGACTTTGGACTTTAATTCGGACTACAAGGACAATTACTCACACACAAACACAACCATGTCAAAACCACAATCAACTTATCAACCTTAAACTCAATAAACATTTCATTCACGGTTTCACTCTTGATTTTGTAAAATCCGCTGACAAGATAAACCGATTCCCTTTCCTCGGTTTTAATCAAAGATTTGTAAAATCCCATGAACGTTAATTCATTTAAAACAACCAATCAAACCAACAATCAACTTAATCATACTTGAAACGTCAATTAACTTTTCATTCACTGTTTCCTCTTGATTTTGTAAAATCCCGCGAAAGATACGATTCTTTTCTCGGTTTTAATCAAAGATTTGTAAAATCCCGTGAAGGTTAATTCATTTAAAACAACAATCAAACACTTCATAACACTTAAGAACCGTAGTATCCATTTAACAACAACATCATTACATAATGTCAAATTCAAATACCAATTTGCAAACTAAGACATCAAGTGTTCTTACAGAATGTCACAGTTCTTCGTGTTTCAAATTCTAACATTCATGAGAAGACACAACATTCAAAGAAAGTAGTAGCATTCCCCCCCAACCAGTTCCCCCCCCCCTTAAAGAAATCAAGCCTCTATTCAAGTTTCTCTCAGAAACTTTACTGAGATTATGCACGATGCGAATCTTCCAAGAGAACTTCTCATCAAGACTTGGATTACTAGAACTACATCTTCCCCACAAAAGATATACTTTTCTAGGACTGCTTGCACAACTAGATACTTTGAACTGATCTCAGAACAAAGTTTGAAAATGCTTTCCATTCAGAATTCGAAGAGCGTATGCAGAATTATACAAGATACGATGCTCAATCATCTTATGATGCAATGATCTTTAACATGTATACATGCTTGAGTTAATTCTTCATCAACAACGAACTCCACAATTGTTGAAACAAAAGAAGTTGATACAAACACAAAAAGAACATTCACATCCAATTCCAGCATTGAATGTTGATTCATTGAAAGTTGATTTTGTTGTCATACAAAACACTTGTTCTGAGAAAGAAGACAGTAATTCAGAGACTGTACCCAACAAATTAGTAAAGGAATGCAACTTGAATTCTGAAACAAAAGATGTGCATGCAATCAAATACAAGATGTAAAAAGTAAAAGAAAGATGCATGGCATATTTTTGATCTTTTCATTCACACATTCCTTCTAGTCTTTCAAAAGATTGACTTTACAAGCACTCGCATCGAACATGATTCAAAACTGGAATTCGATGTCACGCTTGGTCAAGGATGTGAAACTATTCACAGTACAATGCCACCTTACAGTAGATCAACTACAGAAAGCAACTTGACAAAGATTGAATTCAGAAGGTGGATCCATGGCAAAGTCCTTTTGGATGGTAAACAACCAGTTCCAAAGTTCATCAATTCAAGTTTTACATTGGATTATGACAGTCAAATACAGACACTTACTTTGTTGAATACACTGACTCGAGGTTCAACACTACAGAGATACACTAACTACTCCAACACCTGTGTAATAGTCAAGAAGTTCCGTTGGTCTGAAAGAACAAAGCACGTCTCAAAGACAGAATGAAAGAAGGGTGAATAAAAGAACAGAGTGCAGATGACAAGAGAGTAAAGATTGATACGGGTAAAGCAATTAAATGATGAAATTTGGTTGAACACACAGAAACAGCACTTTACGGACAGACTCAAACATCGCCAACGATGAGAGCACGCGAGGTCACAGCGTAATGGATAACAGATTCTGATGACACGCAAGATATCAAACACCCATTTAGTGACGCAACAGAGCCCAATGCGCGCTGACAGGACTACCAATTGACTGCTGAATGCAGATATCTTTAGCAATAGGACAACATCAAACTGACAATCCCTTACACAATCCATGGTTGAAGTAGGGATAACCAGTATCCTGAAACAGTCCAAGTTAAAATACCTATTCTTGATCATCACCTTGATTAACCAGACAAACTGATTACTCAACATACATCACGTCGAAATCTGGAAATATTTTTGCTCAAAGAGACAGTTGCAAATTTCAAAAAGATCTTTTTCAAAGGACAATGGAATCACAATTGCATTGCTCTCCGAAATTTCAAAAAGATTTTTCAAGAATGGAAGCACATTGTATTGCTCTTGAACTTAAATATCAAAATTAAGCTTTAAATCCGGGCAACATGGTCAAATTTTGAATGAAACAAGTAATAAAGCCAAGATTAAAAAGGAAAATGATGTACTTGAAATAATGAACATCGAATTAAAACATAGTGTGGCTAAATTACGTAAGGATAATGAGACTTTGAAAAAGCATTACAAAGATTTGTATGATTCTATTAAAATTACGAGATCTAAGACTATAGAACAGACAACTTCTTTGCTTACTAATAATGATGATTTAAAAGCTCAGATTCAGGAAAAGGTTTTTGCAATTGCTGCTTTAAAAAATAACTTAAGGAAGTTAAAAGGAATAGTGTAGATACTAAGTTTGCTAAAACATCAGTCTTGGGGAAACTGGTTTTACAATCACTAAGAAACCAATCAGTTGTTAGACAACCGAATGCGTTTGAATCTGAAAGGCCTCAAATGTCAAAACCACAGTTTGCCTCCCAAGTTGATGTGAATAACAACTTGTCAATACCAGTAAATCAACACTATTTACCTAAGAGAACAGAATCCGCTTTTGAAAAACCTGATCATATGATTGCATCTAGCGAATCTAGGAATAGTTCTAAGAACAAGCCAAGATTTAGTGGGTCATAATCACTATCTAGATGAAGCTAAGAAAAAGACACAAGAAAGAGATAGGGACTCAAAAACTAGTGTGATGCCTTCTGCTAGATTTCAAAGCACTGCTGATGGTAGCAAACTAAAACCTAGGAGCACTAATCACTCAACTAGGAGTTTGCTAGTATCTAAGAGTAGTTGCGTAACGATATGATAACGGATGTGCCCAAAGCAGATCACTCTAAGAGTTCTAGTTCTTTCTCAGATTTCAAACACTTTGTTTGTTCTACATGTCATAAGTGTGTCTTTAATGCAAATCATGATGCTTGTATAACAAAACTCCTGAAGGAAGTGAATTCACGTGCTAAGATTCAATCCCATAAGACCAAAAACAGTAAGAAACCCGTAGATCAAAAGAGTCATACTCAAAAACCTGGTAGTCAGATCTTTACAGGACATAGGTTTTCTTCTAATAAGACTTCTGTTGTGTATGAGAAAACATCTCCTAGATCTGATCTTAGGTGGAAACCCACGGGTAGAATTTTTAAATATGTTGGTCTTAGGTGGATTCCTACAGGAAAGATACTCGCTTCTTGTTCAAGCAAGAATGACAGTGAACCCACATATGGTTCAAATGTAGATATCCCTAATATTCATAAAAGCAAACAAACTCTGGATTTAAGTGCATGTACATCAATAAATGTTCAGAAGGAACAAAGTTTTGACTTAAGTGTAGGTACATCTAACAATGTCAATTCAGATAATCTCAGAGTGTGGTTGCTGGAAAAGCTGATATCTCAGAAACCAGTGATGAAGTGGATTCAAAACTGATCAGAAAAATAATGTTTGAACAAAACGGTTCAAGCCTTGTAACACAATGTCAACAGAAGTTCCTTCAACAGACATGATAGTTATGACATCAATGATAGAGTTGGAAAGTCTATTCAGTCCTTTCTTCGACGAATATTTCAATGGAGAAAATAAAGTTGTTTCAACGTCTTCCGCTGTTACTACTGCTGATGCATCCGATAAACGTCAACAACAACAAAATTCAAATTCATCTACTTTAACTCTAGCAACAACTGTCACTGCTGATGGAAACTTCGACGTGTATATATTTTTATTTTTCTCTTTATTTTGATTTATAAATATTTTTGAAAAAAGATAATACAAAAATATAAAATCAACAAAAAGAAAATACAAAAATATAAAATCTAGAAAAACAAAAAATAAAATCAAAAATTTTTAAAAAATATCAAAAAGAATCTTCTTGGCATATCTTTTGGAATCGATAACATTTACGTACTTAGAAATGTCGATTAACATTGACACGGGCGTGTAAATGAAGTTCGAGCAAGAGTTTAAACGTTTCAAAACATGTTATTTCTAAATTTTTCTTTATGACTTATGTACATATCAGTGCATAACTCTGACCCGAATGTAATAGGGGAGTGTATGTTTCAGTGCGCTTACTCTTTAAATAGAAGAGAAGTCTTCTGTCATGGTTTTTAAAACCGTTGAACATAATTTTAATAGAGGAGAAGTCTTGTATCATGTGTTTTAAAAAACCGTTGAACATAATTTTTTTAAAAGAACTTTTCATGTCAAATTGTTCACTATATAATTTGTGGTATCTTTTCATAATAAGTGGTATTTGTTAAAATTGTGTGTTCAACACTCCCTTCCTCTAATAAGTTTAAAAATTGTGGTATCAATTTTTCTTTAAATATCCAGTTATGTAGTTCAATTTTGAGGGGGGGGGGTGGGGGGGGCTTTTTTAAAAACAAAGCCTTTAATGTGTTGGGTACATACTCATAAATGTCAATTTTATGTATCCAAAAACACATTTGGTAAAAATTAAATGTGGAAATTGTCAATGTCAATTAAGAATATAATTGATCTACTATAGGCATCTCACTCTGTCTTCAACATATTTGTGGTGTAATATCATTTTTTCCTTGTAATGTCAAGTTTTAAAAATTATTGGCATCCCACATACATTGTTGAAGGGGAGCTATCAGAAAAATAAATTCTGCAATATTATGGTATAATTTTTCTCTCTATGAAATTTTTTCATGTCATAAATTTTAATCAATTGATATTTCAAATTCTAAATGTTTTATAATTTAAAATAAGGGGAGAAAATGTGATTATAATGTGATATAGAAGAATGTGATCTTTAAGACTCTAAGTGCAACTATTTTCTTCATGTGCAAAACAATTTCGAATCTCGGAGCACGTGTGTAGGGGGAGTATTTCAAAATGTTTGTATCAATGGTTTTATGGTTCGATCTCTATACCTAACAACCAATTAATCTCACGACGTCGATAAAGTCATAAGGTGGTTAAGGTTAGGTATAAGTCCTATGATCCAACCAGAATCGGAGGAATCTACCCAAGGACAATTCATAGTTAGAAATAGCAGTCCTTAGGAATGATTGGAGAAGAATGAGTATAAGGGAATAATGCCGAATAAGATTGAGCTAACACTGGAACAATCACAACAAGGTGTTAGTAATGACGTCTTGGTAAGCATTGAAGGGTTGAAGAATGAAAAAGAAAAGTATGGATAAATGGTGAAAACAAAGCAGCCCTCCAAACACTTTAGGCAGAAACTGGGTCAATACATAATCTATCAAAATCACAATGATGATTGTTGATATTGAAGAAAGCCGTCATGGAGCCGTGTATGCATGCATAACCCTTCACCAGCTATTTCGAGTTTCTCTCAAAGAAACTTGTCTCATTTGTGCGGAGATTACCAGTTATCTATTGACATCTCACTCTGAGATTGTTGATATTGAATATGTGGCAGCCAGCTCCAGCCTCCAATTACTAAAACCAAAGTGCTACAAATCGAGTTCTAGAGCAGAAGAGATCATCAAATTAATTCATTAGGGAAAAATGGCTATAATATCACTTGTTGAACACCAATAAAAATTCACAAGTTAGAACAAAGAGTCCTACGCATTATCCTTGAGATCTTGCCAGAACATCCAAGTGATACTTAAGTGTTCACAGTGAAGATGGAAATCTTGCTTGAGCCAACATTAAACAAGCTCTTGCTAGGTGACTTGCAAGATTATATATGAATCGAACTTGTGACAACTGGATATCGATTTGGTTCAGTATATGAATTGACAACTTAATCAGAAAGATAGTAACTATCTGATTCACTCTTACCATGATTTCTGTTTTGAGACGTTCCGGTAATGAGAACATGCAAGCATGGTGAATCTAATACATCTGTGTTAGAAGATCCTACACTTTAAGCTGGAAATCCTGTCAAGGAGGTTCTTCCAAATTGAACCTACCTGATCACATGTCGGTCCTCACGGAACTGAAGGTTAATGCAACCGAACTCAAGATGAATGACAAAACCAAATTCATCTTTTATTGCTAACTGACTTATTTCATGATTAGACGACGGTGTTGCAGCCTCATTCCAGTGAAGTCGGATTCATAAACCACATGCTCATACTCAAGCTTTCAAAGTCAATCATTCAACAACACGGTCGTTTATTCTAAACTTCTTCACCATCAAAGATCCTTAAAGTCAAATAAAGAATCATCTATTGGGGAAGATTGTTAGTCTTATGATTATATAAGTCAGACAAGAATGTAACAAGTATGAGCATGTTAGTCAAGAGCACAAGATGATCAAGAAGGTTAAGTCAAGATGATTCAAGTCAAGGAGATGATGCAAGATAAAGATCTCAAGGACTCAAAGTCAAAAGATAAAGGCTCAAGATCAAGATCACAAAGCATGAATGATCAAAGCCATTACGAACAAGAAAAGACAAAGATAAGACCAAAGAAGGAAAAAGCTCAAACATTGGGGAAGATAAAGTCAAATCAAGATAACCTCCATCAAAGAACGTCAACGTTGAGGAGATCAAAGAAGACCTCAACATTAGGGGAGATTGTTAGCCTTAATTTTATATAAGTCAAACAAGAATGTTATCGGTCTTATTAGTCGTAATTAGTCTTGTTAAGTAATAGGCTAGTCGGGTTAAATGGGCTTGGATTGTAATCTAATATTGTCTATGTTTCGGGCCCAAAACCCAAGATAAGCCAAGCCCGACACAAGTTAAAAAGCCCACGAGCCCATGATGGCCTTAGGGTATAAATAGGACCCTCTCTACACATGGAGAGGGTGTTGGTTACCATTTCTTACATTTGTATGTGTATGTAATCATCCACCATTTCTCTCTTTCTCTCTCTAATCTAATCTTCCATCTTTTGTTTCTCTCTCTAGTTTCTCTCTCTAATTTTTCTAGCTTATTGCTTATTTGGTATTGCTTATTGTTGTGTATGGGTTAAGTAGTTGGGACAACATATACTTTTTACACAATTGGTCAAAAGGGTCGTACTTTGACACGGCCTCTCCCATCTTAGAAAATTCAAATTTAATTTCCTACTAAAAATCCAGCTTTATGAACAGTTATCAAACACGACCAACATAAAGAATCTGCAGCCTATCTTATATTTTAGTTTTTGAAACTGCCAATATACTATTTTAGAATATCATTGGATCATATTCCTGATACCGTTTGGGTATATTATCGTTGTTTTCTACTACGCCGCCACCTACACTCAAATTATAGACTAAATGTCATATTTTCATTGTGACATGTTAAACATCAAGAGAGGGTTGGAAACACATTTTATGGTGACTTTTGAGACAGTTTAGTTAACTTTGACTCAAATTACTTAATCACCTCATCGTTTAGCTAATTGTAAATGCGGTCCTTTATTTTTTTAGTCAGAAAATAGTCTTTTTTGTATTAATTAGACTTGTCAATCACTTAAATAGCATTTACTACATCATGTTTTACTTATACAAATTATCTACTTTGCTTATTTAAGATAGGAAGTCACTTTGTAAATGCACATCCAAATGAAATAAACATGCTTACTTATTTGTAAGTCTCTTAATGCGTACGTAAATTAAAAGATTCTTACAACACGAATAGATAGAAATGGCGAGTTGTTGGTTCAAGGGTTCAGGTACAATTTCGTGCACACCTTCGGTTAAACATATAAAAGATTAAAAAATGGTATATATGGTTCGCCAATAGATTAAAAATGGTAAACTACGTACCGAATAGTTAGCTAGTAGATTTGAAATTTTCATATATGGTTTGCCTTGATGAAGGTGTTGAAAAATACCTTGCCATTTCTTCGGTAGTCCAGTGATTTTAGCACTCACTAAAACATGATCGTCTTGGGCATGTGCTGCAAATTAAGATGCAATCAGTTTGCATATTACAAAGGGTTTGATCTATAAGTAATAAAGATATGGAACTCAACTTGTAAACATATAAAATGGATAAATGCATACATGTGCAACATCTATATTCGCGTTTGAACAGGGCTGAGATGTTTGCAACCATGTAGGCAAACATGATCGACACGGGTGTGAAACTAAACAATATAGTCCAACTTTAGATATTGTATATAAAATTTACTGAAAATTCTTAGATGAGATGCACGACTAAGATATCAATAAGAAGAGTGTTGTACCCGTAAAGTTTAAGGAGCTGTAGTTTTTGAGAAGCGCCATCTCGCGTTTGGTTTGTACCTCGAAAGATACTTAACACTCTTCAATGTCGAGTTCCACCCATAATGTGGGAAAATGCTTCTATAGATGGGTGGCTTCACACTGCGACCTGGAACAGTGTCAGATGACATTTTAAGGAATGTAAGCGACGCAGGATGAAACCGGTTTAATTGAAAATCAGTTTTGGGTAATCCAGTGGTTATAATAATTGGACTTATAAGCTTATTCATAAATAAATTAAGTTCATTATCGAGTTCAAAATCATAAATAAATAAACGAATTGATGTCTTCTTTTTCTTATAACAATGAACCATAAGTATTGATAATCATCTCTGATGATATCGAAAGGCTTTGATTGAAAAAATAGTATGAAACTCGGATACACTACTTATTAGATTAATTTAACACATTGATGGGACATAGGTATATCATAATTGAAGTAGATCAACTAAATAATGTTTGTATTCTACCATATATTTACTACTAAGTCAAGTAAAAGTAAATAAATGTAAGTTAAAGGGAGTTTGTATTAAGTAATGAATGTATTCTAAAGTTTCCATATATATTGTTGCCCGTGTAAACTCATTAATTTATGTATTTGATGGAGTATCAAAAATAACAAATGTATGAAAACTTACTTTTTTTCTAGCGAGTTGCTTCAGTCTTTAACAGATGCTTCAGATAATTCCGCTATATAATCTGCTAAAATTTGACATTTTGTGCTAATGTGTCAAACTTTAATGAATCCTCACCTCACCTCTGTCTTTTATCGACTCCAAAAGTGCCATCTTTTATCAATCACTATAATATCTAAAAAAATCATCACAAATAACATAATTCCATCTTAAACTAAGTTGATAAAATATAAATAATCAAAAATTTCTTCAGTTCTATATAAACGAATTTAAATACACCCAAAATTGTAAAAAAAATACCTTTAAGAAATTGAGAAGAGAAGCAACCTCTCACCCATTGCCAGAATTTTTTATGGTATAAAATTTTTAGGGTCTTTTGTATGATTTTATGATAATCTTTATCTATGATAATCTTCTTAGAATTTCTTAGCTTTAAATTTTTTTTGATATTGTAGAAGAACGGGATAATGAAAGGGTAAGTGGGTTTTGGGAGATTTTAGGTGACGACACGTGTTATGGGATATAATAAAGGGGGGTTGCAAACTTAGTGGGAAATTAAGAACGGGTCACATTAAATATTTAACGTATCGGGTTGGGCCAGGCGGGTGGCATTCAATGCCTTTACCCGACCTCCCCCAATTATTGTATGTTCTTAGGCTGGATGGAGTGGTAGTGGTAAACCGACCTGACACGTCAGCGCCACATCAGCTTTCTCTCTCCAAATAAAACTCACCTTATAACTCACATTTCAACCGTAATAAGAACTCACCTTACAACTAAAACTCACCTTACTCACCCATTTTTTTTATTTAAATACTTTTATTCATAAACTAAAAAATAAATATTTACCTAAACGTAAACGTACGAAATTAATAAAAACGTTAACTAAATTAAAAACTTTTATTCATAAATTAAAAACATTACAACACAATTAAAAATAATACATAGATTATTAAAAACAATACATAGATTATTAATCTGTTTCGTATTCCAAATCAATGTGCATTTCATCGACGATGTGTGAAAGTAAACAAGCCATATTAATTTAAAAGTGGGAATAATTGTGTATAAAAATAGGTGAATTAGTGGGTATTTGTAAGTAAAAAGTGGGGTTTTATTTTTTTTTAATAAAAAACGGTTAGATTTCGAAAAGAAATCCGTGAGTAATGGGACTTGTGGGCTTGTGCGTATTTTGTTCTGATGACGAACCACCCTTATGGGTTTCCGAGTCGTGGTTGGGGGTTGTGTAAGGTTGTTGAAGGATTGCTTCGGTTGGTTTTTCGGGTGCCGAGGGATTGCTTTGGTTGGTTTCAGACATGGCGAGTTTTTGAAATGTTGTTTGAATGTGTGAGAAAAAAGTTGTGAAAAGAGTTGGTATTTATATTGGGAGAATGAAAGGAGTTGGTATTTTCAGATAACCAAACATATTTAGTCTCAATTTGTTTTTCTATTTTTTCAGCCTTTCGATACATAGCAAGATTCATCTCGTAATCTTTATCAGATTCTCGTTTCAAAAAAGTGTCGATCAAATTATGAGTCTCTTGTGGAATGTCATTGCATTTCTCGTATGCTTGTCTAAGATCTTATTTAGCTGCGCTTGCATTGTCAAATTGCACGGCTAAATCCATCATCGCTTTCTGACGAACGCTATCTTCGTGAATTAGTTTTTGAACCAAAGCGTTAATTTCATCGACGGCGTGTGGAATAATTGTGTATAAAAATAAGTGAATTAGTGGGTATTTATAAGTAAAAAGTAAGGTTTTAAAAAAAATTAATAAAAAACGGTTAGATTTCGGGAGGGGCCCACTATTTTTAAAACCCACACTAGGTGAGTAAGTCACCGAATTGACACAAAATTAGGCCAAAACTCACCGAGCAAAAGGAACTCACCTAGGTGAGTTTTGCCACCGGAGTGGCACTCGCGCGCGAGTGGCTAACTCAGAATATTTTATTACTATATCTTGAATGCGGCGTATAGACTTCTTTGGATAGGGAGGATTGATCATCATTCCTTCGTGGTCTTTTGTGAAGTGCAGGCACAGATACGTCGTATCTTCCCTGATAGATACGGTGTATTGGAAGTCATAATCAGTAATCTTTAAATGTCTTTGTTTAAGCTCCAAAATGCGTGCCTTTTAGCTCATTGATGACATCAAATAACGTCTATTTTATAGCATCATTTATCCCGTATAAATTACCTATTTTATATAATTATTGCAAGAATTAGTACTTAATTGCTTATATTTATTATTTGTAGTAATTATGGAGTACATTGTGAAGTTTATATAAAAGGCACGCATTTTGGAGCATAAATGAAGAGTTTAAGAAAGTCTACTGAACTGACAGCAAATACACTATATTATTCTAGACTAATATGCCGTATCCAAGACTTGATGAACTAAAAGACCATTGCCTGACTTTGAAGAATACGCCGTATCCGCATCAACGATACGCCGTATATAACACTTTGGTCAACAATGAAGAACCAACTGGGTTTACCTCAATACGCCATATCCAGTAAAGAAGATATGGCGTATTCGTGCCGACACTTCACAGATAACCACGGTCAAGCAGTCAAAGATCATGCATTTAATGCGGTCAATAATCAGTGATCTTGCAATTAATGAAAATCATGGTCATAAGGAAAGTTGAATGACACTTAATGATGATTACACGCAGAATTAATGACAATTTATAGTCATTAATGATAATTGGTCAACATTCAACTACTAACCAGGGAAACCCCATTAATACGCCATATTGACTGCATTGAATACGGCGTATTGAGCAATTTTCAGACACTATAAATACAAGACCCTAAACTCAGTTTTAGGTATGCAAGAAAATCTCTAAGCCACTAAGTCGATTCTCGGACGTATAGAAGAGCCAAAAAGGTCATAAATGAGCCTCAAGATCATAGGAAAACTCTTGTAATCTTCGCACAACCGAATACGCATTCTATTGAGGTTTCTTTATTTTAATCGTTCCTATATCAAACCGTGTGTATTTTTACAATGACTATGGGCTGATACCTTTAGGTATCAGCCATGTTTATGAAGATTTAATATTTGGTTTGTTTATCTTGATTGTCTTAATTTATCATTGATTGTTTGATTATGTTTACCATTTTATACTTGTTTACATGCTTATATGTGACCTATCATTCAACTGGGTCTAAGCCTACATATTTAATACGCTGCAACTTCGGTGTTGTGTGGGCGTAAGCTAAGAGTCCAGGATGGCTCTTCATATTTGCATGTAAGTAGGTAAAGTCCCAATGGGCTATGGTTTAATAAGATCTCAATATTAATCACCTAAGGTAGATTATAATCAACAAGAATGATGCTTTATGCGGGCACGTTAATTATGACAGAATTGTTCGTGTCTAGGTCTTAGGATGAAGTACCGCCTAAGTCTAAAGAATGATATGCCACTTCGAGATAAGATTATCATTGCACTAATAAACAAACCTGCGTTTTATCGGATTATTCATGGTTGATATGTTTTCCTTATGTTAGTATTTGACCGCTTCTCTATCGTTTGTTAATCTTCTTGTGTGTGTTTATTGCTTTACTTGTCATCAAAACTTTTAGCTTAGACACCCAAACTCGTGTCAGTCTCTTAGGCTGAACCCCCTTATCATTAGCTTAGGATTTTCATAAATTAGATATTAATGCTCTCGCTCTTAGTGATCGACACCCTACTTACCAACGAAACTACATCTTGACCGGGTACACTGCCCGTTAAAGTGTTGTTTTTAGGTTAAGTCGGCAAAATATAAATAGTAAAACTTGATACATAAAATAACACCTACACAACGACACATCAAGTTTTTGGCGTCGTTGTCGAGGAGTGAAGTTATTTAATTCTTATTTATTAGTGTTTTAATTTAGTTTAAATTGCATAATTGTGTGTCTGTTTATGTGTTTATTTTTCTGCATTGTATATTTTGCATATTGTGTGTTTGTGTGCATTGTTACAGCCTACTGTAACATTCGACTCTATACGGAATATTCAATTTCTTGGATACGACGTAAAAAAATTTTCAAACCAATACAGCGTATTCGACTCTACCATCAATACGGCGTATTCGGTTTACTGAATACGGCATATTAGGCTATTTGACAGTTTTATTTACAAGCAAATTTATTACAGGTTAAAATGGACGACCCCGACATTAATATGGAGGAATACATAAGGCTCGAGGAAGAAAAAGCTTGAAAACGTGGGAAAGTGTTTAACTGGGAAACTGCTAAGTATGGTAGAATCTAGTACGATTAAGATGTTCACGATCTCAGATCCGTTGAAACCAAATTCCCAGCTATAATCTTCAATGATAATTTGACATCAAATGAAACACTCTCTTGTGAACCCACTGTAAGTTCTCTTAAGGATAATGAAATTGACTTTAAAATATCGTTTGACGAACCTGATGATGAAGATTACACAGTAGTTTATGACGAAAATTCATTTTACTATAAAATAATTTCAGTCAGCAATTTGAAAACGGATTCTGAAAATGATAATGAAAAAGTCAATGTGTCTTCGTTTCCGTCACCCGAGCCCGAGGTCAGTTATTTTAATGATTTAGACTTTTTTAAAGATTTGGAGAATGAATTTAACGTCTAAATCAGATCTCTTAACTGAACCTACTATAAGTCCTAGATATATCAATGAATTTGATTTGAAAGATGAAACATCATTGTCCGAATGTGATGAAAAGGAACAAAACGTTTTATACTTTAATGATTTGCTTCCTTTTAACGTAATGTATCCCGATGATTTAAAATAGGATACGGACAATGATAATGATAAAATCGATATTGAGCAACCTTCGAGGGATATGTCTGTCATACCATCACCTAATATAATAAATGTTGATACACAAGGGTCAAATAAGCTTTTGGAAACAAGTCATGATAAGGATGGGATTAAATTGGGGCAAGTCTAACTTAAAGACTTTGCTGTATAATGTTTGGTTTGTTTATCTCAATTGTCTTAATTTATCGTTGATTGTTTGATTATGTTTACCATTTTATACTTGTTTACGTGCTTGTATGTGTCCTATCATTCAACTGGGTCTAGTCCTACATATTTAATGCGCTGCAACTTCGGTGTTGTGTGGGCGTAGGCTAAGAGTCCAGGATGGCTCTCCATATTTGCATGTAAGTGGGTAAAGTCTCAATGGGCTAGGGTTTAATAAGATCCCATTATTAATCATCTAAGGTAGATTATAATCAACAAGAATGATGCTTTATGCGGGCATGTTAATTGTGACAGGATTGTTCGTGTCTAGGTCTTAGAATGAAGTACCGCCTGTCTTAAGAATGATATGCCGCTTTGAGATATGATTATCATTGCACTAATAAACAAACCTGCATTTTATCGGATTATTCATGGTTGATATATTTTCCTTATATTAGTATTTGACCGCTTCTCTATCGTTTGTTAATTTTTTTGTGTGTGTTTATTGCTTTACTTGTTATTAAAACATTAGCTTAGACACCCAAACTCATGTCAGTCTCTCAGGCTAGGATTTGCATAAATTAGATAACTAAAATACTGATAAATTAGATATTAACGCTCTCGCTCTTAGTGATCGACACCCTACTTACCAACGAAGCTACATCTTGACCGGGTACACTACCCGTTAAAGTGTTGTTTTTAGGTATAGTCGGCATAAAATAAATAGTAAAACTTGATACATAAAATAACACCTATACAACGACACATCAATAACATAGTTTTTTTTATTCAATTACTTGAGAATACTCATACTCAAGTCTGAAGCAAAGACTAGATGTTATCTCGCTCACACCAACCTATTATTTTATTATAAAATGTATCACAAAAGCTCTATAATCACTTTTTGTATCTGACTTATGTTTGATGAATAACTATGTTATGACAAAAATATCTATCGGCGTTCAGATATACCCTTATGGTGCCTCGTTAGTAGTAACTGTATTCAGGTTAGATAAGCCACTTATTCGAGTGTAT